>CM059037.1:44963903-45230884 GCA_030279155.1 Forsythia viridissima
CTGTTTGATTTTCCTTTTTCCCTTCTGTCGTCATGTCTAATAGGTAGTCTTCTAAACGATCACTTAATTCTTTCTTTGTTATCTATGAGTTTTCAACATGTTGAATGTTTGAGTTCACTGTCAAAATTCATGTCTTAAAAGGGAGAGCTCCTCTGCTCCAGCTATACCATGTCAAAATTCACGTCTTAATCATGTCCTCTCTATCAAGCTGTACAGAATAGATGAAAGCTCTAGTTGTCAACTCTTTCCGGGAAATGCATGCAGTTTTTGTCTCCTTAGAATTATGAGTGATAAAGAAATATCTGGCTATTTTGAGTGTTTGGTTTGTAATTCTTTTAAACACATGTTAGTCTGACCCCTGATTGTAAGTATGAATTTTGTAAATCGCACAAGTGAAACTCAATCATAAAATGGTAAATAAATTTTCTTGTGGTCCAAGAATAGATACATAACAGTATTGAAAACTTCAAAGAAATCTCATATAATCGTATTAATAGTTGCTTGGAGTCTTAGTGATATGGTGCATCCCTTGCTTTGCAGGAGATGAGCTGGTTGATAATGATAAGTCACATCTTTTGCGGGATACATATTTTTAATGCTTCAAGACATGTTAATAATTTCATTTTTCAAATTTTTTATCTTCGTATGACACAGTTTGATAGTTCACACTGCTCTTGTTTTCGCAATTTAACCTGCCTCCGCACGTATTTTTCAGTTGATGGACTTGTAAACTGCAATACACAAATCGACGGTAGTACCACAGTGAACAATCTAAATGCAAGTCATTCTGGTGACTTCAAATCAAGTAATGTTTCTGAAGGGAGTCGACATGCAAGCTCTAATTTCCATTTCGTGGAAGGTAACCCATTTACTGCAACATTATGGGCTGGTGATGAGGGATTTCACATGACAGTGAATGGAAGGCATGAAACATCTTTTGCGTATAGGGAGGTCAGTTTTCTGGCATATCTAGAGACTTGAACTACCCATGCTAAAAGCTTAAGTTGTTACATGGGGGACAAACTTATTTGTATTTTGTATTCAACATGCTCTCTCACTTATGTGCCAGACTCATTTCTTAATCAAAGGCTTGGCACGTACACAACTTTTAATAAATGGGTGGCAACAAGACTTGAACTCAGGACCTCCATCTCCGATGATACCACGTTGAATCATGTTATATAAAATTTGAAGTTGTTAGATACGGGATAAGTTATTTATTTATCTATTCAACACAGAGTTGCAAACAATTATGATAAATGTACTAATAATGTAGTTTACAAAATTGCAGAAACTTGAACCATGGTTGGTTAGTAGAGTCGACGTGAAAGGTGGCTTGGATGTCGTATCTATCCTAGCGAAAGGATTGCCTGTTTCCAAAGATTCGGATTTAGTTGCGGATGCTCAGCACCTCAAAGCTCCTTCACTTTCTAATAAAAGGCCAGTACTATTAATTGGAGTTTTCTCAACTGGGAATAATTTCGAGAGACGTATGACACTGAGAAGATCTTGGATGCAATATGACACTGTACGTTCGGGAGATGTGGCTGTTCACTTTTTCATTGGACTTGTAAGTGAGGCATTGCAAACTAGGAGGAGTTTGTTTTATCATCCTAAGATAGTCTCAATAAACTTCTCTCTCCTCTGGTTTTTGCCCAAAATTAAATTCTGTAGGGATATGATATTCCTTTCTTCATTTTTCTTTCATGCGTTGAATTTTAAGGCACAACTACAACTTTTGTTTCAGTTATTCCTAATAAGAATCTCTTTTAATTCTTAATATCTTACAAATAACCTTTTAAAAGGATGCTTGAAATGGCAATTTTAAGCATCCTCATTTGTAACTTGATGCTGGTTACAGGACTTGTGGAGATAGCGTGTCATTAGAATCTGAGTTAATTATTGGAAGCCTCTTACAGATCGGAAATTTGTCATTTTTTTCCTGTTTCGACAATTTAATCCTATTTTCTAGTTTCATTATATTAATAATGCGATGAAACAGTACGATCCTATTTGACATAATTCTATCATGTGTGTTTCATTGGATGGGTATTATTAGCAAAATCTTCAACTTCTAATAGCCATGCATTGGTTTATAGTTATTGATTTCTGAGGTGGTACTATGTAGAAAACTGAAAATATGCAGTACATTGAACTTTCCTACTGGAGATCCATTATAGCTGTGTTCCTTTCCTTTATACTGTTATTCTTCACCAAGTAAGTTGTTTGCAAAAGTCTAATCTGTTCTGCCTTCATTTTTGAGTATCTTTCCTCTTTTAACTGAATAAACACTTGCAGCACAAGAATAAGGAGGTCAACTTCCAGCTCTGGAAAGAAGCTCAAGCATATGGAGATATCCAATTGATGCCTTTTGTCGATTACTACAGCCTGCTCACCTATAAAACCGTTGCGATTTGTATCCTGGGGGTATGTCTTAGATGTTTCTACTTAAAATGAAAGATTTTTTTATACTGCTTAAATACAACTAGTAAGCAGATTGGAATATCCTCACGGGACAATTGTTAAGTTTCTGACTCACATTCCACTTGCTTGTGTTGGGTGAGACTATGGAAGGATGTGACATATGAAGATGATGCAACTCTCAAGTTTGACATGAAATCACCCACTAACGACAAACCCTTGTTTTAATAAAGGGAGATGATGCTGAGCATCACTTGAACACGAGGGTGGCCCCATCTTGTAGGAGTTCTTTGAAGTAAGGCCCAAATGAGTAGTGCTTAGTGTGGATTCCCGGGCCTAGTCTTAGGTGACAAAAGGTTTAATTGCGTCTCTCCTACTAGCTGTTGCTTTTAAGAGAAGTAATTGCTTCACCCTGGTGTGGGAGTTGGAGATCTCGTGTTCGATTCCCCTACGGAAGGGAGAATGATGCGGAGCATCAGTTGAACATGAAGGTGAACCTATTCATAAGTAAGGCAGACTAGGATAGTGCTTTGGGCAAATTCCAAGATTGCATCTCTCCTACACGCTTCGGCTTTTGGAAGAATTGGCTGCATCACTCTGTATCGGGAGATGCCCATATTGAATTATGTCTAATGAATAATAGAATACATATTACTATTATCCATTCCATGGAAAAACCAGAAATAACACGAGTAGTTGGATTAGCCAGTTAAATGTATTGAATAGAGCTAAGTTTTTTTTGGTTTGGCAAGATGCATCTTGTGCTGTTGGACAAAAGCTTTATATTCCATTGAATCTTTTGATCTTTTCCTTTGCCTATAATTACAAACACGAGTTTATATACTCAAATTTATATGCTGGAGAGTTTCTTAGTGCATACACTAATTTCTCCATTCTCTTCAATGTCAGACCAAAATCCTTCAGGCTAAATATATTATGAAAACCGACGATGATGCTTTTGTGAGGATAGATGAAGTTTTATTAAGTCTCAGGGGAAAAGCGTCTAGTGGGCTCTTATATGGTCATATATCCTTTGAATCAGAGCCACACAGGAATAAGGACAACAAATGGTACATCAGCAACGAGGTATCAACTTTATCGGTTAAATTTCTAATGTGTGTAACTGATACTGTCCACCATATATCACTTCATTGTCATAATAGTGGTTCTCTTTGATAGGAATGGGCTCATTCCTCGTATCCTCCTTGGGCCCACGGTCCAGGTTACATAATTTCCCGGGATGTAGCAAATTTCATAGTTCAAGGCCACCGAGAGAGGGAGCTCATGGTAAGATCCTGTATACTTCAGATGGAAAACAAAACTATCTGTTAGTGAACCTCAATTCATAAAATCGTATGTTTGTTGTACGTAAATCTTCCAAAGAGTATCAAACTTGAAACTAAAAACTAAAATACCAGCAAATGACTAATCACTTTTGTCAAACTGCTTTTCTGTAAACAGAGAGAGAAATATACAGAAGAATTGATTGATTTCAGCATGCCATGTATGCAGATTAGTATTTTTATCATTAATACTGAGATGCATCAGAAAAAGGAAAATAAATTCTCAAAGTAAAGAAAACATGGACTTACATTGATTTATTGAGCTTTTTTGGAATCTGAAAGTTATGTCTCTCTCTTTTACTTATTGCTGATGATGTTTTTGAATCTTGTTATGCAACTTCTTCCTAAGAAAAGCTAAAGTTACTTTTTGACGTTGTGGATGGCATTTCTGAGTCTCATGGGGTAATTCTTTCTATCTATATACTATCTTAGCTTTTCAAACTAGAAGATGTTGCTGTGGGTATATGGATCGAGCATTTTGAAAAACACGGTCACAAAGTGGATTATGTGAACGATGAACGATTTTACATTGCGGGATGTGAATCAAATTTTGTTCTTGCACACTATCAAAATCCAAGGATGATGCTTTGTATGTGGGAGAAGCTGCAGAAAGAGCACAAGCCAGAATGCTGCGAGTGAAACCACTGGCCAAAAACTTGTTTATTCTCTTACCTATGTTATAAGCTCCGCAGTTTTTTATTTTTGAGGTTTCAAACTTAAGCTTCATTTGTTCTCATTCTTTAATTTCCGAGTGATGGGATCATTTCTCATATCTGTTTTTCTTGGAGTTGCAAGTACTGGTGTAGAATGCCATAAACATGTTTGGTATGGTAGACTGGACGTATGGGAGATGATTACAGAAAAAAAAGAAATTAGTTTTGCGGGAAATTTTCATAAATACCTTAAAAAATAAATTAATTCTTAAAATACTGTCAAATTTTATTTTTATTTTTTACCAAAATACTGTTTTATTTATTTATTTTTTACACCACTATTTGACTTTTTGGTATTGAAATTACATTACACTTGTGTTACACTGCTGCTGCTCTATTACACAAAGTATAACATTTAGGGTGCGTTTGATTGCGAGCAAGGAAAATGGGTGGAAAGAAAACATTTTCCATGGAAATGATTTGCCAAGAAAATATTTTCCTGGCAATTGTAAATGTAGTTTGTTTGATTGGATTAAAATTCGTCTTAGAAAATGTTGTCTTTTTCTTGCTTTTGGTGTTTTATTGTCTAAATTTTTCATGGAAAATGTATTTTTTTTTCCAACTTTTGTTGTTTGATAGCCTTAATTTTCTAGGGAAATTGTATCATTTTCCATGACAATATTGGATAGAAAAATTTGATAGTTTATATTTCGGAATTTTGAAATAATAATTTATTACCATTTTTATCCACTTTTCAACCATATATTTTATATAATCCACCACTTTTACAAATTTGGAGGATATTCTATTGTACATTGAAATTCCAAAAGCATATGAGTTCGTTAACAATAACGTACAAGTGAGTCACATACTAGCATTCTCACGAGGCCTATGATTTGTAATACTCATGTAAATAAATTAACATTAAATAAATTCTGACTAATTTTATTAAACACAATGGGCTAACTTAGTTAATTACATTACACTTGCGTCATGATTTCAAGCAAAAACAGACTAGATTTGAAATATGGTAGGAATCCGACTCTATCGTTTATATTTATTTTACTCTCCGAATTCACACTTCCCAATCCCTATTAGACTTTCTATTGACAATCGACTATCTAAACTTATGTAAAATCATCTCTTTCGCGTTACTTTATATACATTTCTAAATTCCCACAAGGATGAGAGTCTCACAAAGGTAAACATACACATTATTGACTATTTTCAAAGAGCATATATAATGGACAAACTGGCTACGGAGCAATCATAAATCATCTTGAGTTGGCAAATTGTAGACTTTCTTACACAAAGGATGATTTGAAAATTTGTTTTTTGTTATTTGTTAACATAAAGCATTGAATTGATTACAATTTGAACATCATTACCTAATTTACTTGTACTTAATTGATACCGAATATCCACCCACCCCCAACACACAAAACGAAGAAGTCCCAATCATTGGGGAGGCGACGGTGGGTAGAGACTGAAATAGCCAAGGAGCTGCGTCAGCTGTGTGGATAACGCATCGTGCTCCCGTCGGCGGAATTCGGCCTCTTGGACTTGGGCTTCCCGAATCTCCCGAATCTGTGCTTCGAGTTCCGCCTGCGAGGTACGCCATTGAAGAATCTCATGAGAAATAGATCCAATGTTGGTTCAGTGACCGTTTCATGGAGGTCCTCGGCCATTGGATCATCATGAGCAGGCTCGGTTTCAAGCGGTACATTACCCTGGCCGCCAATGGGACCCTGTGTGCTTCGCTCCAGGTTGCGAGTCATGTGTAGTTCAGAACTACGTATCCCAATTCTGTCTATCTGCATTGTACGCTTCACCTGGGTGATTTCATGGGAGAGGTCAATGCCGTACATTTCACAAAGTCCTGTAATTAGCGATGGAAATGCCAAACATCTCCGGTTGTTTCGAATATGCAAGACATTGCAAAATATATAGGTACCGATATTGAGGGTCTTATTCTGGAGACAGTAAAGTAGGCGTGCTCGCTCCATAGTGACCGTAGAAGTATGTGTCGTAGGGAGAAGATTGGCGCTCACCATTTTGTCTAATGTGCGTACTTGAGGACTAAGACATTTATAGTGTAATGTGCTGCTTCCAACAGGCCAATGATCAATTGCCTCAGCAATGGAGACGACTACTTCATGAAGATTACTAGTGGCGGCTTGATAACTGTCGGTCTCCGTGTTGTCAAGTTCGTAGTAGCGGAGAATGGCTAAGGGGGAGAATGGAATATATTGCCCTCGCATGTATACTTGTTGATACTTAGGATGATCAGGGTTGTCGATGTTATCATGGATATTGGCGTAGAATTCTTTGACGATTTCTACATAGGCAACCCGCGGAGTGGCTACAAATATTTCCCACTGATTCCTCGCAATAACTTGACCGAGCAATTCATTTTCAAAATCCGATATTAACACCCTTCGCTCCGGTATAATATTGCGTTGGCTTGTGTCGTTCTTGTAGATAATCCAAGCTGCTTCCGACTCAAATTTCATATCATCATAAGTTATCGGTTGTTTGGAAGTCTTCTTTGATGGAGGCTTTCTCTTTCCCGAGCTTGATCCCACATCTTGCGTTGGTTTCTTTGCTCTCGGCATTATATCTAACATGCAACAATTCAAAAAACTAATGTTACAAACAATACGAATTCACAACGGAAAAGATACATGGTAATTGGTGTTTGCATGGTGGATCGGGGTGGATGCCGTGTTTGTGTAGAGTGTGATCGTATGTAAAGAGTGCCATTGGGGTGAAAAAGTATGGTAACCAACCTAGGATATGAGCAAATGTGCTAAGGAAACAAAAATGATGAAAATTTTGGGTGAGTCATTTCTTCAAACACTTGGTGGGTGTATGGTTATTCAATGTTAATGAATATAACATTGAAATGGCAACAAACCCAAAATTTTGAGAACATCAACACCCAAACCAACCACAACACATTAATCCAAAAGAAATTCTTCATTGCCCAACCTCCAAATCGTATAGAACAAACTAAATACAATTGATATCAAAATTTATAACTTCAAATCAAAGTTAGCCATGGTACCTTGAGTGATTGTAGGTAGGAGAAATGTGGTCTATATGATGAGATGGGAACAATACTAAACCCTTCACTTGATTTTGCATAGGCCAAGTTGTAGTGTAGTGGTGATTTGAAGATGAGGAATAACCATATTTTGAGAACACTTTTTATGAAATGAGAAGTTACCTGTGAGGTTTAAAACCCCACGGGTGAAGTCCGCTTGAGCGGACTTAATGTCCGCTCAAGCGGACAGACTGAGCCCATTTGGGCTGTTGCTGTCCGCTCGAGCGGACAGCAAGCCCATTTTGGGCTGGTGGCTGTCCGCTAGAGCGGACAGCATGCCCAGATTTTGGGCTTTTGCTGTCTGTTCGACGCCATTTTTGGGCTATAGCTGTCCGCTCAAGCGGACATCATTCCTCATTTTGGGATTTTACTATCCGCTCCAGCGGACATCAACCGTAACTTATGTCCATTTTCAGTATTTATTCGTTGTGGTTTATTTTTATGCTTCAATATAAATAATGCTATCTATATTATACTGATGACACGAATCATAAAATCTGGGATGGCTACTGATATCGCAATATAAAATTGCTCAAACTAATAAAAAGTGAATCACTTGTACATTAATATTCATAATATAAGTAAAAATCTTGCATTACAAAATGTCAAATATTCACAGACGAAACTGTTCCAGTTCAATTGATTAACATGGTAGCATTACATAGTAATGATTAAAATTTACAATGGCGGCGACCTTCACGTTTGTAACTCGGGCAGGATACCACCATCCCATTGGTAGACTTATATGACAAAAATAGTAGACATACATGTTACAAAAACAATCCGAATCTAACTTAGACAGACCAATGTATTCCACAAGCCTATATTACAAAAGACAAGTATGCCATAAGTTATATATTTCTGCCATACATAAGAGTGCATACTAAGGCAATGGAGGCGGATCACGACCAAGCTGCTCATACACCATAGCACGCATGATTGTTGTATTGGTCAAGCTCATAAATATCTTTGCCAAATCACCGTCAGATCGAAAAGCTTTCATGACTTTGAGGATGTCAACCAAGTCTAGGTCCATGGCCTCTAGCTTTTCGGTAATCAATTGCCAGTTGACGTGATTAGGGTATCTAGAGCTGCTTGCATTTGCATAGCTTGAGCAATTTTTTTGGATGCCTCAGCTATTACTGATAATGATCCATGACTTTCATCAAAATGGTGTGCGCGTTTACGCCGATTTTTGCTCGTACCTTCTTCGGCATTTCTCTTACGCGAGGTATTTGGGCTTGGATCAGTTTCCTCATTTGGCGTGTCAACCTCATTCAGACTTTCATCAACTGAAATAACAAACATACAAAATAACTGTCTGCAAGTATAATGCAATACGAATACCATAAATCCTTTATTGTTTTATTTTGAATTACCTTGTATCGGGGAGAAATTATCAACACCCGATACAGCCCGATCTCCGGTAGCTGTATCATTTCCAAATATAGCCTCCATGTCATCGTAACGACGACATAGTTTGGTCCTCCATTTTCCTAACTCTGGTTTTCCCTACCAAAATATAGCAAATGATCATAATTATTTACAATAAAGTGTAGGAATATAATGGAAGGACTAGCTAACAAATTTTGGATGACAAAGTATACCTTCACAAGATCATCCCAAGAAAATGAATCGGTAGTGATTCGTCCAGTTTCAGATTCCCACCCAAAGCCACTAATACTCAACAGCTGGTTGACTTCTGCATATTCCTTTTTAAGAGTCTTCAATCGCGACCTTACATTCTTGTCGGACACGACCACCCCGCACCCATTCGAGACGCTCTCTATTGCTTTTGATACTTGAAATGATGTGAAGCCATTGTCACTTCTTTTGTGACCGAAAAACACTTTATTCACAAGGGCGATAATCATTAATCCATCCATTTCGTCATTCCAACGAACCTGCCGAATCTTTGTATTAGGATCAACCTAGCTATTGTTTGTATTTATGTATTCCGTGTTTGAAGCGATTGTGGGTCTTAGAGCTCGGAGTGGGGCTGCTGCGCTTTATTGCTGATGTGCCATCTTATATGTCTACTCTCAATAAAATACCTGCAGTGAGTATAAATCCTGCAAGCCAAGCTTATTACTCTCAACAAAATACCTGGTTATGTAATGGTTGACAAACTGAAAATGCAGCAATGTGCAAATATATAAAAGGCTACATAGTGAAACATGTCACATACAAATTATGAGCTGTAATGATGTTGGCTCGGTTACAAACATGCAACGTGTTGAGAAATAAAATACAAGTAACAATGTTCAACCATTACATAACATTGAGGTCCAAATAAGTGAAAACAAAGGTTTAATTGAAAACAAGTTCAGAATCGGCATTATGATTATAATTAGCCCACATTGATTCAGCAATTGCATCTCTATTAGTTGACCACGCTGCTTCCGCAGTAAAGGATATATGCACATTTGGAGGCTCTTCTTCGGGAACATCAACATGAATAGGGTTAACCTCATCATCGCTGTTATCCAAGTCCTCATCACAGAAATCTTCTGCATCATAAATTCTTAGAAAGTTGTGAATAGCACAACAAGCGAGGACTATCTTTGATTATGTGCTAATGTCGTGAAAGTGTTGATGCCTCAAATAAGCAAATCGTTTCTTAAGCAAACCTATGGTCCTTTCGACCACATTTCGTAGAGATGAATGCCGAAAATTGAACAGCTCCTTCCTATTTTCAGGACGCTGACCCTCGATATCTCTTCGATGATAACGAGTTCGACGGTAAGGTGAAAGAAAACTCGGAACCAATGGGAATCCAGCATCGACAATGTAGTATTTACCTATGACATAATTATTTGTAGCATTTGTGAATAGAATTGAAATCCATCATCAAAATGCTATGATGCTAATGACAAAACTAACCTAAAGGAATTGTTAGCTTATGTCCTTGGCGTAGAATTGCGTTTCTTAACAACCGACCATCGTGTACCGATCCCTCCCAACCGGCGAGCACATATGTAAATTTCATATCAAATGTGCAAGCGACTAAGAGATTTTGAGAAATTACTTGCTTCCTATTGCAGTATTTAGCTTGATCCTCTACAGGGACATTTGCAGCAATATGTGTACCATCTATCACCCCGACAGCATCCTAAGAAAAATAGAAAGTGTGTTAAAATTTTTATCATCTAAAGTATATAATGAAATAGCTATGAACACCTAACCTGGAAATACGAGTACCACGGCTTCAAATTGTCCTTCTCGTAGGGTGAGTTATGGATAGTGGCATTGGTCACAACTTCTCTATAAAGTCCTAGACAAGCATGCAATACCATATGGAAGTAATAACTCACTGTTTGTCCAGATCTGAAAAAAGTAAAACTTCCAGAACGATTACATTGGTCGTGCCCGACAGTGTTGAGAAAAATGGCCACTTGTTCTTCAACTCGGACTGATTTACCATCAACCAATTCGAAGTTTTTTAGTCGAGCACATAATCTTTGGAACGGACCTATTTTCATCCTAAGAAGGTCACGACATATTCTGTCACTCGTACCAAACATTCGTGTAAGTGTCATATCTCTCTCCATATCCCAATTTCTATGAGGAGCCCTAGGAAGATGTCGGGCACGACGTGTAATACCATCATATATCACAATTGTTTGGATGACCATGGTCCAAAACAAGCCCACACGTTGTATTTCGTGCTGACGTTGTCTCTTTTGTGTATCCATGGCACGCACTACCACGTATTATGACATACATAAAGACAACATAGACAAATTAGCATATACAGTTATTATAATTTATAAAGTGAATGCCAAACCCAAGATCACTTTGTGTTGAAGGTCGTCAGCTCGAGGAGTATTCTAATGTGAATTGCCTAAACAAATTGTTCGTAGGATAGAGTGTGTCAAGTTTACCAAACTCTACCCTAAGGATCGGGTTGTTAGGGTGGTTCAAAGGTAGATGAATACATAGTTATAGCTTAGCTCCAATGTAAATAAGTTGTAGTTGCATTTTGAAAACAAAATTGATCCATTTTAATTATATCACCGGATTAGTGTTCGAAGGCATTTCCATATGTTAAAAATGTACACATACTTTCATCTCTCTTGTTGTACTCTCCATTTTAATTAACACAAAAAAGGCTTCAACCATATCAATTTCTTCAAGCACTTAATGCATGAATATTCAGTTTTGTAGACCTACTACTAGTACAAATGGTTCGAATGAAGAATTGAGCATCAAAGCCAAATATAAATGCACAAACCTTGGAGTCACGACTTCAAGTTCAAATATTACATGCAATTTTGTAGTCCAACTTGAAGTAATACAGACCCTCACCAACGTTTATTATATTGCCATTTGTCCACCAAAGTAAATATGGTCATGTTTGGTAAATGTAGAACTCTAAGTTTAGCACATGAAATGTAGAATAGCTTATTTAAGCTGGTAACTCTAAACCCAGAAAAATTCATCAATATTTCCCACATTATAACCCACAAAAAACACACAAAATGGTTGAGATATCAACAACTCACCAATTGATATAAAAATGAGACAAATAATTCCACGGGGATTAGAATTTTGTTTACCTTGTCTGTGAAAACGATTTAAAGAAGCCTTGTCCTCTTTGATTTGGGCTCTCCAATAAATTACTGTTCTATAATTTTGGTTCTGTTCTTCTGTCGATGACATGTAGTCAGTGTGGAAATTGGCAGCCAAAGAAGGATGGGTGTTGATGGAATTAGGGTGCGTCTGAGAGAGAGAGAGAGAGAGAGAGAGAGAAATTTCAATATTTATCAATTGTCAATTGTATGAGGGAGCGAAATTTGAATCCAAAAATTTTCAAAATTTGGCCAAGAAAATTAAACCTCATACCCCCTAAAGAAAAGGTTTTCATGGATTTGGTGGAAAATTTGATCACGTGAGGTAAAGTGAGAAAAAATTTTACGTGGAAAAAATTTGCAATCAAACATGTTGTAGTTGGAAAATGAACTGGAAAACAGCCTTTTTCCAGGAAAAATTTATCCAATCAAACGCACCTTTATAAAAAATTATGTTACGGAAACGCAGCACTAGTTGACGCCATTATACAAAATGTAACACTTGTAACAAACCTTGCTATCTCTCCAACAACAATAATCGTCTCCCCAAACATCTATACAATACCACCACCAGTCAAATTCGACCATCGTCGCCCCCGCAAGTGTAACACGAAACATGTAACACGACCATCACTACTATGAAAAATCACTACAAAACCCATCACCGCTATAACAAACCACCACAAAAATCACCTTCACTGCCATTTCACCACCACCAGTACCACCACCATCAAGAATCCAAACTCTAAACTAAACACATGCCAGATTGTCTGTGACTCTCATCCAAACAAGTCTAATTTCAAATAAAGTCAAAATCTGAATTTTTTTTTTAACAAATCGTCGTTGTCTCGTTGCTGAGAAAATTAGAAAAAATGTTTTTTTTTTTTTTAGAATATGGGAGAGGATAGAACGACGTGTTCCAAGCTTTGTGGTGCTAGTGTTGGTGAGAATCGCCGATGGGGAAAACATAGAGAGAAAATCTGGAGACGAAGACTAGAAAGATGGTGGTAGAAAGAGGTGGTGGATCGAGACCTGCACTAGGATGGGGTGGAGGCAAGTGTGGTGGTTTATGGTGGTGTGCTTATCCAGATCTGTGGTGCACTCATCCAGATTCATGGTGGATGGTGGACGGTGATGCTTGATGATATTATGATGGTAATGGAAAGTGGTGGGAAGGAGGAAGTAGTTTTATGGTTGATTTGGATAGAGGGCTTTGGTGGTAGGAGAGTGAAAAGTGGTTTTACGGTAGATGGTGGACGGTGATGCTTGATGATATTATGAGGGTAATGGAAAGTGGTGGGAAAGAGGAAGTAGTTTTATGGTTGATTTGGATAGAGGGCTTTGGTGGTAGGAGAGTGAAAAGTGGTTTTATGGTAGATTTGGTGGTAGAAGGAGGGGAAGTGGTGATGTTGGGGGTATTGTTATTAGAGTTTGGAATTGAAAATTTAATTTTTTTTATTTAAATAATAGATTATAAAATCTACTGTTCTAAAAAATCTGCATAAGCTTCCGTCTAGGCGTGAGATGCGGTCTCCACGCATAGTCACGCATCGCCCTCGTCTTTCCCTTATCTCGCTTTTGCCTAGACCTCCTCTGTGCCCGAAAAAGCTTGAAATTCGGTCTCTACGTCTAGCCACATTTTACGTTTTTTAGAACATTGATAAAATCAGACAATATTTTTAAAATAAAAGATAGATAAAAATAAAATTAGGAATAATTTTAAAAAAGAATTACTTGGCATAATTTTCGTGATAATTTCACCATATACTACAAAATATAAAATAATTTAAAAAATACTATTTAACTTTTTTTATTCTAAAAATACTGTTTTTTATTTTTGTAACACTTATTGTTACATTTGTTATGTTTGTTAATAACAAATGTAACACATTTATTATAACTAAAATAACAAATGTAACAAATATAGCAAGTGTTACAAAAATAAAAAAAAATAGTATTTTTAGAATAAAAAAAATATAACAGTATATTAAGAAATATTTTATTTATTATGGTTATTTTTGAAAAAAACCCATAATTTCCTCGTGTTTTGCTCGTCCTTTAGACCAAATAAAGCCCAGTAGAAGCCCCTTTTTGTGGTGTTTGGTTATAAGAACTAAAAGCCAATTACCAATCTTGTTGCTGTAACTGAAATCTCAACTTATATCAAAGGAAATTTTATACAAATAGATTACTATTTAAAAATAGGAAAATTTGTCTATAAATTATTTGTTTCAAATTAGGTCAAAATACTTTTTAAAATTGTCATTAAGTCATACTCTTTAACCATATTTCATATTAATCTCAAAACTATCCTTGTGATCCATATTTAAACTTCAGATCAGCAACTCACGTGGCCACCATCTGCTCCTGCACCCCCGTCGGCGATTGTATCTCATTGTCGACGTTTCACGACTCGCCGCCGTCCACCCAAACATTTTCCACTATTTTTGTAAGTGATAATATTGGATTCATAATTTTATTACAGTTCTTATTCTCAATCATGTAAAAAATAAAACTTTAAACATTAACAACTTTCTATTTTTATCAGATAATGACGGTGATTTTGAGAAGTGTTGGACAGTTCTGGAAACAATTGCTTATTGAAATGTTATTCTATAGGTGTATTTAATTTTTATGAATGATTTTATTCTAATTTTTCCTTTGAATTAGGTTGTTTTTGTTGGAGATATTGTTTTTTGATATTTAAGAACACAATTGTTTTGTAATTATTTTTTGATCGAATAAAAGAAAACAACATTTGTTTCACATATGTCAACATTTTTTGTGTTTCGGAATGTAAGTGTCACACATTCATGTATGTTGTTTGATACCGTAACATAGAAAAAAATATCTTAATAAAACAGTATCATATAAACAATAAAATAAGAAAACAATATCATAACAAAATAGTATAATAGAAAATAGTTTCAAAAGCACATTTGTATTAATAATATAATAACCGTGTCATAAATAACAGTATCGTATGGTTAAAAATAACAAATATAACAGTATTAAAAACACATTATTATCAAACAATTGCTTAGGTGAGCACAAATATTATGTTTTAATAGAAACTGTAGCACAGTTTCTAAATAAAACAGTATATTAAAAAAATAATATCATAATAAAATAGTATCATAAATAAAAGTATTTTAATATATCAATATTATACATGACAATATTTTAATAAAACAGTATTACATATACAAACTACTAGTGGTGATATCTTGCCCATCATGGGCAGGATAAGAATCACTCACTGGTGACATGGAGGGCGATTTATCAACTGACGTGGAGGAGGGGAAACAAAATTAAATGGGTTAGCCCATTCTTTATCAAAATTTGGTGTCTTCCTTTGTACAAAAATCCCTCGTCTCTCTCTCCCAATCCGCAGTCCGCACCCTAGATTGGTGACCATTTTGCTGGTTAATTTCAGGTGCCTTTTCCGGTGAATTTCTGACCGGTCATCAACCTTTCGACCTTTTCTTTCTCTCCCCCCGCATTCATGCTTTCTCTACGAATTTTCTTGAATCTCTGTTACATTTTCAAAGAATGAAGCTTTCATCCATTCCTCTCTTTTCGTACCGACACAAAATACAAAATATAATCAGAAATTCAAAATAATGGACGAAAGTTTAGGACGGCGCTGGAGGGGCTATCCAATGCACCTTCGCGCCGACAGGTTCACTCTTAATGCCACCAGTTGAGAACCAGCACTGGCACCCACCACAAGTGACGGTAGCACCAGCTCCGCAAGCACAGCCTCGATGAAAACCACATCTTGAACAAACACGCCAACAATAAAAACAATGATTTCTATTACGATGGCACCATCTTGAACAAACCACGCATCGCGCAAACCCACCCACGCCGAACTATTACTAGACGAAAGACCCCATGCTGGACACCCCGTGCTGGACCTTTTGCTCATCAGTAAACGCTTAATGTATGGAAAAATTGTCACATTTTCTTAATGTATTCCTCCTGCTGGACCGAAAAATTGCTCCCAAAAATTATTGCCCAAAAATCATTTTCTTGGAGAGATGATTTGAAACCACTGGAGAAAGAATTTTTTGGAGCAAAAATGCTCCATTGGTGCTGTACCAAGGGAGCACATTGTCACATTTCAAAAATGCTCCCTTGGTGCTGTACCAAAATGCTCTTTCTGGAGTAAAAATGCTTACTTCTTGAAAAAAGAATGCCCATTCTCTGATATTTCAAGCAAAAATGCTCCATTGCTTCTGGCATGGGTCTTTCTATGCTTCTGGCGTGGCCCTTTCTTCTAGTAACCGTCCGATGTGGGTGGGTTTTTGATCGGTGTGGTGTTGGGTTCCATCGGCAAAGGAGGATGTAAAGGTTAGAGCAGGGAAATGTGCGTGGAAAAGAGTGGGCACCAACGAAAAGGGGAGAAAGAGGGTTAGGTTTGGCGTGGGCCTTTCTTCCGGCGTGGAGTTGGGTTCCGTCGGGCAAATGGTGGGGCTAGGGAATTTGGGAAAACAAATTGCTGAAGTGTTGTGCTGACTTGGAATTTGGGGAAACAAATTTCTAATGATGATGCCTTTTCTGGTGACTGCGGATTGGGAGAGAGAGACGAGGGATTTTTGTACAAAGGAAGACACCGGATTTTGATAAAGAATGGGCTGATCCATTTAATTTTGTTTTCCCTCCTCCACGTCAACTGATGAATCACCCTCCATGTCACTAGTGGGTGATTCTTATCCTGCCCAGGAGATCACCACTCCACAAACTACAACCCAATATAAGAACATAATCATATATTAAAACAATATCAAGAGTTTTGAATAAAAATAATATCAATGATCTTGTACTACTAATAAAACATTTTGAAATAGTATCATTACTTCAAATATAAAACATTTAATTTTGAATGTGTGTTTGATTGGTGGAGTTTAAAAGTAGTTTTTTTGAAAATTTTGAAAAAAATTGGTGAAACGTGTGGTTGAAAAGTTGATAAAATATGTAGGTCCTATGAAATATGTGGTTAAAAATAAATTTGAAAAAAAAGGGTTAATAAACCTAGCCAAACATGCTATAATGTAACAAAAACTGGTATATAATATTAAAAGTACAATAATATCAAGTATTTTTAATAAAACAATATCTTAATAAAATACTATCATAAAAAATAGTGTAATAATAAAACAGTATCACAAAAAACAGTATCATAGAAAATAGTATCGTGTTTGAATTAGCACTTTTTGCAATTGTAAGGGCACGTTGCTATTTTAGCGCTGAAATATCACTTTAATTGAATTAAGTTTGGGCCATTTGACTTAAGAGTCCATAAGCGCATGTTAAGTAACCGACACTGAATTTACCCATAAAAATAATTAGATGAAAATATATATGTACTATAAATTCTAAATATATTGGGTCTATCTTTTTTTTTTTTTGGTTAGTGATGTTATTTTTTAATTATATTATATATCATAACTGAAAGCTAATCAATAGAAAATAGTTGTAATATAAGATTGTAGAATCTTTAATTATAAAATAACTGTTTCAATCATCTAAATATAATTTTGATATATCTGTTTGAATTTTTTTTTTATCTCTCTTCAATTTTTTTTCGATCATTAATCGCTTATAAACATCAACACAATCAGTTAACATAACATGACAATAACCAAAAATCTCAACAATATCACATTTGAAACAATTCGTGCTACATATAGTAAAACTCATGATAATAACATTTGGAGCACTTCATGATACATAACATTTGTATCGCTTCATGTTACATACCATTTGTCGCAGATTTTCACAATACAATCAATTAACATAGCATGACAAGATCCAAAAATTCCAACAAGATAACATTTGTAATAGTTCATGCTACAAATAATAAAGCTCATGATAATAAATTTGTAGCATGTCATGATACATAATATTTGTGGCAAGATGTCAATAATCACAAACAATTAGCTGACATAATATGGCAAGAATCAGAAATCACACATGAGCACATTTGTTATAATTTGTTATACATATGTACTACCAATTGTAACACATAAATCCACAATTATCTGATTTTGTTTTACTAGACCTTTGATCTTTTGGGGATTGTTTTGTGGTTACATATTCGATGCGCTGCGACTGTAATCTTCACGATCAGGCCGGTTTTCTTGAGTCGACAACACATTTTTCGACTTTGCGAGATACGCGAGTGCTACTTGGTGTATCCAAACAAATAACCTTCTCATTTATTACAATCGGTGACTCAACTTTGGTTATGGACCAAGTTACCCATTGATTTGGGGATATCAATTACTACAATTTTTGAGCTTCAACCCTCTGACGAAGACAACAATAATGAAGTTTAATGTGTAAGAAATCAATTATTTTATGTATGATAATAAATTACATAAACCCTCCCAAATCTTGGAATTTCATGATTTTCACATTAAACAATTAAATCAATAATCATTAGGAAGTGTACCTTGATACATGACAGATTATTGAAAAAGTCAAATCGTCAATTGATCTTTAATTGGCAGAACCAAGAACCAATAAACTATTCTCTCCTTTAACCTTTTAATTGGACGTAAATAAATGATGCAAGTACATCCACATTTATAAATAGCGAGAGGTAGTTTCTTATGATTTTTAGACTTCTAATTTCTATCAAAATAGAGTTACATAAAACTACTCACTTCTCAGTTGACCAATATGATTCTAGTTCTTTAGTATTATTAGACTACTTAATAATTTAAGGGAAAATTGCCAATAAGTCATCTCCACATGACTTGTTTCAAATTAGGTCAAAACTTTTTTTTAAATTGTGATTAAGTCATACTTCACATCAATATTTTATATTAATTCCAAAATCACCCCTTTTAACCATATTTTTCATTGACACAATCTTCCAACTCCACAAACCTCTTCCACCTCCGGCGACAACCGTCTCCACCTCCGGCGACCTCCGGCAACCACCTCCGGCAACCACCACCGGCGACCACCAGCAACGACATCCGGCGACCTCCAGCAACCACCTCTGGCGACCTCCAGCAACGACCTCCGGCAACCACCTCCGGCGACCACCAGCGATCACCTCCAGCAACCTCCGCGACAGCCGCTTCCACCTCCGGCGACCTCCGGCAACCTCCGGCAAGTGCTTCTACGGCGCAGTGTCACTTTTTAGGTAGTTTTTTGGTGAAGATTTTGGATCAATTTCCAGTTGGAGATTGAATGTTGTTAGCTGTGAAACAACAAAAGTAAATGACAAGCTACTTCATAGAATCCAGATTGAGGTAACAAATTAACGTAGGAATATTGTTATTAATTTCTTTGTTTTAATCTTAATTCTTGTATTTGATTAGTTTTTCAGGCTAGTGATCTAACAGCTAACATTGATCCATCTGTGCTGCAAGAGAGGCTGACCAATATGATTAACCTGGGTTGAGTATTTTAGCAGTTATGTAAACAATGAGCATTTTCCAGTTATGTAAAAAATGATGTAACATCTGTTGTTGATACTGTATTATAGAATAGCAACTTGATATTGTATTAAGTTGGTCATTAGATTATTTTTTTGTGTTGTTAATTAGTTGTGAAAGTTGTTTGATATTGTATTATACAAAACAGTATCACAACAGAAATGGACATAGAATGCTGTAAATATGAGTTTGAATGCTGTAAATATGAACTTGAATACTCCAATATCTTATGTAAATAGGAGCTTGAATGCTCCACCATCTAATTGCTGTAAATAGGAGCTTGAATGTTCTATCATCTAATGTTTAGTCATGGTATGTTATTTGATACTGTATTATACAAAACAGTATCACAATATAAATGGACATAGAATTGTTGTAAATAGGAGCTTGAATGTTCCATCATCTAATGTTTGAATGTATTAGTTTTAATCCATGATACTGTTTTAATGTCTTAGTTTTAATCTATGATACTGTTTAATTATGACAAGGTTTAATAGATTGAAATTTTGTCATAATATTTCACTATCATTTGAAACATGTTTTAATCATATGATACTGTTTGAATATATGTGATTTTTGATACTGTTTAATTATGGCAATGTTTGAACCTGTGATATTGTTTGAATGTCTTAGTTTTAATCTATGATACTGTTTTGTTTAGGTAATTAATAGATTTTGATACCGTTTTAATCTATGATACTGCTTTAATCATGTGATACTGTTTGAATCTATGTGATCTTTGATATTGTTTAATTATGGCAAGGTTTGAACCTGTGATACTGTTTAAATGTTTTAGTTTTAATCCATGATAATGTTGTGTTTAGGTAATGTGCATTAATATAAATTGATACTGTTTTAATCCATGTTTTAATATATGACTAATTAAACAGTATCAAACAAAATATATGACTAATTAAACAGTATCAAAGATAAAAGCATGATATCATAGTCATGTGTGTTGTTTGATACTGTATTATGCAAAACAGTATCACAAAAAACAGTATCACAATAGAAATGATCATAGAATTTGCACACGTGCTCAGAATTTTTTTCATAATATGTTTTCGGAATGGTCTCGATGAGACGGTCAAGACCAGCCGCTTCGCCGCTGCCTATGATGGATTTTACCCGTTTGAAGTCGTCTATTTAGCTTAAAATGGCAATCTTTAATTTTTTTTTTCAAAACAGTATCACAAATTCTTTAAAACAGTATCAGGGATAAATGTTCATCCTTTTGTTGCAAATTAAAGCTCTTCCAAGGTATTTGAGTCTCTTAAAAGCAAACACATACTTCAGAGCAATGCTAAAATGAAGAAAGAAGAACTCACAATCATTCTCAAGTTAATGGGAAGTCATGCAAAGGGTTCTCATCTAAAACTATAAACAATGTTTCTAATTTTTCCCTTGAATTTGAATATGTTTGAGATTCAATTAGTACATAGATTCTCATTGGATAGATAAGTATAAATTTATAAGGTGTTTAATGGTAGGTAGAAGAATTAATCAGTAGAGAATAAACAAGAGAATATTATTGTTCTTAAAATGTTTTATTAGTAGTACAAAATCATAGGTTTAACAGTATCACAACAAAACAGTATCACCACAAAACAGTATCACCACTCAAAATTTGCGTTTTTTACAATTAAGGGTATGTTGGTCTTTTAGCTCTAAAATATGACTTTAATTGAATTAAGTTTTGAGTATATGACTTTAGAGCCCATAAGTGCCCAAACAGTGACCGGCCATGAATTTACCCATAATTTAATCCATTAATAGATAATATTACGTGGGGCCACATAATTACCTTACACAATGTGTTTTAGGATTTTCACAATTAAAAAATTGAGGAAAGTTCAGTTATACTGAAGACACCTACGATTTTGGGGCTCTATTAAAAAAAAAAAAAAATTGCTGCAACTTAGATATTCATCTTGGATTTTGAGAGCTAGATTGTATGAACACTGATAACACTGATTTCCATATTTATTAATCTCTTTAATTTAATATATTATAAAATATAAAATAATATACATTATTTTAAAAATTAAATGACAATATTTGGAATGTTATAATTATTACTAAAAAAATCAAGTATAGAGTGTAATTCCCTCTTGAAAGTGCAGAAAATGAGATCATATAAGTTCATTTTTCAGCCATTTTTCAATTCATTCACATTTTTTCATTTGTAGCATGAATGGTTTCTCTTGATATAGCTTCACATGCATTGATCACATATTCGTCTATTTGATATCTTCTCTGTTTGGAAATTAATGTATGGAAAATTTGTATACTCGTCCTCAACTTTTACAAAATATAATAAATATACCAACAATGATTTTTTTTAACATATTCCATCCCCAATCTTTTTATAATTATGTAGCAAAACTAGTTATTCCCTTTTTTTTGACCATTAAATGATGAATTTTCTATTCTCTTTAAATAATCAAAAATAAAATAAATTAATTAAAAAAAAGGAGAAAAAATTGCAAAAAAAATCTCATAACTTTTAAAAAGTGCAAAATATGTTCTTCTTTCATCCAACCCACGTCATCCTATCACTGCCATAACCTCTACTTCACCAAACACTTAAATTAATGACTTCTTGAAATTATAAAAAAAAAAATGTTGAATTAGTTGATTTGTACAAGAGAGAGAAAATTATACTCTGGGTTTGTAAATACATATATAGATATAGAGTAGTAAATATGGTAAAAGCACAAGCAGATAAATAGAACCACCCACTCTACTTGATATGCAAAACCATGCATCTATGCTTTCACTTCAAAAATATGTGCTTGGAATCGAAGGACGTCTGTGAAGTCGAGATTCAATTAGGTGAAAATATACTTGATTTGTGGACAGAAGCTGTTGAGTAGTATGAAGAAAATATTATGGGGGCCTTTTCGGTGGTGAAACTTGGTGTCGAAAATTTAAGATCGAATATTTCTAGTAATTGTTGGTTCGAGTTCATCGATTGAGTGAAACCGAGATCTGAATAGGGTTGTTGAGGTTTTGCAATTTTCGTTATGGGTTTTAGAATTTTGAGTCTAAAAGATTCGTGTTCTTTAGGGAGCTTTCGTGACCGATAGAAATAAGATTCTACTCGATCATCAAACGAGTTACCTAAATCCTGAGAAAATAATATACTTTTAATTGCTAATTCAAGTTCTTTGAGATGCTAATAAGTAAGATCCTAATCGTAAGATCTCGGTACTCAAGGAATCGAGGCGAAACGATTTCAGACTATATACTTTCAAACACCTTGCAATTTTTTGAAGATATTTGTAGCATCCTTGTAGTTGTTTCAAATAGATTAACAGGAAGAATTATCTAATTTTTATTTAACTTCACGTAGTATAATATATGAAATTATGCTTATTGTTGAGCTGAATAATGGGAATTTTCTGTTGTGTAATTGCAATACACGGACTTTCATATTTAATCACGAAATTAATCAACGCTCCAATGCACGCAACATAACATAAATATCAAGAGAAATATATTCTTACATAATAAAACATTATATATATATATATATATATATATATATATATATATATATATATATATATATATATATATATATATATATATATATATATGTATATATAAAATACCAAATTTCATCATTTTAGGGATCAAAAATTCGTTTTAACATTAATTATCCAAAAATTCCAATCCATTTTTGTCAAAATTTGAAATTATTGAATTAAGAGTTATTTTCGTAAAATTTCTTTATTATTAGATTATACTAAAATCTCATTTAGGGCTACATTGAATTATATATTTACATGAAACCCATTAGGGTTAGTCTGAATAATGAATTATTGAATAAAACCTTGAGTGTTATCAAATTTTATACAAACCCTGGTTATTAAGCCAATTCAACTAAGTTTTTAAATTTTTATTTTTGTATATTTTACCTTGCCAAGTATATGAAGAATGTACTAGTGGGGGAAAAAAATAAATCCTCAAAACACATAGTGAACACAGAATCGAACAATATAATCTTCCAATTTAATTAATGTAATTAAAGTAAATCAACAAATCTAAATTAATTTGAGGTCAAATAGCATTATTCTTAACTTAAATTCTCCAAAATTCACACACTTCTTCTAGATACCCATTGTCGCATCCCTTTAATTGTAGGTACCAACGTCCCTCGATCAATTATAATAGAAATAAATCGAGTTTAAATATTCATTGAACGTGACTTTAGTATTTGACCTCTTCGAACTTTAATCTTCGTTCTTCTTCTCATTAGCTATAAAACTTGTCTTGGTCACTACACAATTGTTTGCACGGTAGGAGACTCTCATCGGTGCGACTCCAACATGGAAGCTCCACCTAAAACTGTCTTACCTATTAGTCTATACAATTTACCAATATTTTTACCCCTCATTATTGCCATATAATTTTTTTCACATTCATAATTCCTTCATATAGCAATGTGTCAAAAGGCTCCCAACGATATCAAAGTTCGCTCAATGTTGGGATATGCATAACCCTTGTTAGTCATCTCGCCACCCTATCAAATTAAATATTGTCACCTTCATAGTAACCATACCCGTAACTTCAAGTTTCTCATTATCAACAATATTAACATTACGCATATCACATGTCTTATAATTCTCAACTCACTTTTTATGTGGGCATATATGACACGAACATTCAGAATCCAAAAATCAAGAGAGAACTGGACTTCCATAATCAGTAACAAACATAACACCACCTTCAGTTTGTACGACATAACAAGACCTTTAGTAAGTTTGACATTGATGCAAGGTATGTGTTAGTATTTATGTCGATGGCTGATGAACTCTCGAGAAAGTCAAACATAGGTGTTGCACCATAATTTTCAACAAGTTTGTTTGACATGAGCTGCGATAAAATTATTAGAATTTGTTGATTCTAAGTGTATACTTTTTGTGGTGGAGTATTTTAATTCTTTTTTTTTTTTGGAAATTGTAACAGTCAAAGTTTACTATTTTTATCAAATATTATGGTCAAGAACTGTAGAAGAGACAGAGAGTTTTGTCTCATTTTTTGTCAAGGTGGAGTATGTTAGGAAATTTTCCAAATGAAAGAGCCAAAATTGAAAGGTATATTTTCTTTGCAGGAGAAGATGCCAAAAGGTCTAACAATTGAAAAGAAAAGAAAAATTGGCAGAATATTGCAACCGTCCATTGTATTCAATACTTGCCAGAAAAGAAAAATTATAAACTTAGCATACAAGGTCTAGAAATTAGTGAGTGTGTTATGTTTAGCTATTATTTTTCCTACGATATTTGAGGTTTGGGTAAGTGAAAGATTCTACATGATTGTAGTGATTTTTTATATAATGAACTATTTCAGTCTTGACTGTCTGTGATTTTTGTCTGAATTTAGGGTGTGTTTGATTGGAGGAAGGTAGAAAAGAAAACAATTTCCATGTACCCCCAAGAAAATATTTTCCATGGAATTGGCCAAAAACAAGCTTAAAGTGGTTGTGTCCTAGAATTCATTTTCCTTTTCCACCTTGTATAAAACAATCAAAGTAGGAAAATATTTTCCTCGAATATAACATTTTCTATGGAAAATGGTGCAATCAAACGGACCCTTAGAGTTTTTCATGTAAATTCTTGTATTGTTTTTCTCCATTTTTTTAATACTTTTTGTGGCTTCTTAATATTTTTCTAAACAAGGATCTTAATTGAGGAAATCGTCTCAAATCCTAATTGTCATAAACACCATTTAAACCTTGAAATGTCAATCAATTATATTCACATTATAGTTGCACCTTACATTGAATTGGAAGATTACAAGAATATGCTATAATCCTAGGGTGGTTATATACCATTCACAAATTTGATCAGGTGCATATATTGCTTTTGATGTGGTGCATATATACACCCTAATTGTAAATATTCAAGTAATCAAAAATTTGATGTGGTGCATATATACACCCTCATTATATTATATATATTAACCACAAAGGAATAGAATCACAAACGTAAATTAAACAAAAACAATGGCATTTTGTTTTCCCTACTTGTTTTTCTTCATTTTGTTTTCACTACCTTGTCTTTATTGCAGCTTTACATACTATGAAACAGATGTTAAAGCACCTGATTTGGTCAGTGAAATTTGCTCGAAAACGCGAAATCCCTCTACATGTTTGCAGGTTTTAGGCAAAGAAAATGGTGGAAACCTTAGCAAAATAGCCCAAACATTAACCGGAAGTGCTCACACTAGTGCATTTCTAGCGTATGACACACTTCAACTGCTTGTCAAATTAGAAAATAATTCTTTCCTGAAAGATAGATATAAATCATGTTTGGGGAATTATGTTCGTGCAATTGGTGATCTTGCAGAATGGAAGAAATTCCTCAACGCTCGAAACTATCAAAATCTGCCTTCTGAAGCAGAAGCCATCTCGAAAGAGATTGAATCGTGTGACAAAAATTTTGAACAGCCACCAAGTGAACCTTCTCAACTCAAACAAACCACCCAATATTTTGAGGATATTTGTAGCATCCTTGTGGTTGTTTCCAATAGACTAACAGGACGAATTATCTAATTTTTATTTAATTTCAAGTAGTATAATTTATGAAATTATGCTTATTGTTGAGTTGAATAATGGGAATTTTCTGTTCTGTAATTGCAATTTTTTATATGATCTTTCATATTTAATTATGAATATAATCAATGCTCCAGATGCACGCAACATAAAACAAATAGGAAGAGAAATATATTCTTACATAATAAAACATTTGTTCTTGTCTGGTCATGAGCATGTACATATTAGATAGGAGACCGTTGCACCTACTATTGTATTTGACAAATAATCACGACCCTTAGTTTAAGTTAATTTAATTGGGATGTGGTTTGACGTGTGTATAAAAAATTTAAAAAAGTTTTAATAGATCTAGACAGTTTGATAAACTTAAATTAAGGGTTGTGATAATTTGTCAAATTTATTAGCAGGAACAAACTGTCTCCTATGAGATAATAGCAAATGATCCCATTCTACAGCAAAATTCATCAATTGGGGAATCAAATAACCGTTTTAACATTTACCCCAAAATTTCGGGTAATGATGTATAGTAAGCTATTACCATAGTTATTTTTGTAATTTTTTTTATTGCATTAATTCTACTTAAATCTCATTTAGTACTTGAAACCCAATGGGGTTAGTCGAAATAATAGATTATTGAATAAAAGTTTGAGTGTTCTCAAATTTCATGCAAACTCTCGTTATTACGCAAATTCAACGAGTTTTTATTTTTTATTTTGTGCTTTGTCCATTTTTACCTTGCCAAGAATATAAAGAATGTACTAGTGGGGGTAAAAAAAAAATCCTCTAAAACACATAGCGAACCAGCGCAAACAAAAAAAGAACAACTAGCACAAAAGATAAAAAAAACTGCAAAATGGTTTGACAAACTATCAAAGACCGAATGAGAACAAGACTTTACTAAGTAAACCTTACAATCGAGAATTTCTTGACCTTGTGAACTTCTCACTACAAAAAACTAGAACTCTTGATGTACGACAAACGCAAGCTTGTACTTTTTTCTCTAGTTTTAATCTCTCCTCACACCACTATCTCTCTCTTCACTAATGGCTACAAATTCTTCTCTCTCTCGTCCGTGTGCTCTTTGCGTGTAATTCTACTCTTACTCATGGCATGAATATGGTAAATTTATACAAAATTCTTAATGAGAATTAATGTAATTTCAATAATTACCTTTTTGTCACTCCTCAATTCTCTTGTTTTTTTCTATTAGTCACATTCTCAAATACCCACAAATCTCCGCATTAACTAAATTTCTCCAAATTCATAGACACTTCTTCTAGATACCCGCATCCTTTTACTTGTAGGTGCCACCATCCCTCGATCAATTTATAGTAGACATGAATCGAGTTTAGAGATTCATTGAACACAACTTTACGATTTGACCTCTTCGAACTTTGATTTCGTTCTCCTTGTCACTAGCTATAAAACACGTCTTGGTCACTACACGAACGTTTGAAATGGTAGAAGATTCTTATCGGTGCGATACCAACGTGAAAGCTCCACATGAAACTGTCTTCAAATTGCCAACATTTTTACCCCTTATTATTGCTATATAATTTTTCTTCACATCCATAATCCCAGCTCGTGCATCATGTTCGTATCGCAACTTGTCCAAGTCTCCCAACCATATCCAACTTCGCTCAATTTTGGGACATGCATAACCGTGGTTAGTCATCTCACCACTCTATCAAAGATCGTTACCATCATAGTAACCGTACCCTTAACTTCAAGTTTTCTCATTGTCAACAATATTAACAATGCGCGCTTCACTTAACTTATAATTCTCAAACCACTTTTTGTGTGGGCACATATGTTACGAACATTTAGAATCCAAAAATCAATTGCCAACTAGACTTCTATAATCAGTAACAGACATAACATCACCTTTAGTATGTTTTGACATATGTATGTGATAGTATTTCAATCAATGGCTAATGAACCCCCGGGAAAGACAAACATAGGGGTTTCATTATAATTTCAACAAGTTTGTTCGACATGAACTGCGATAAAATTCTTAGAATTTGTTTTGATTATAAGCATTGCACCCACAGGGTTTCCAATAAATCCTTTTTCCTAAGTGCCCAATTAATTTATTTTCAAAACCTAAACAATACCAATTCCACCCACCCACCCACCCACCCAATTAATCCTAATTTCTAAACACAACCCCATTAATTCCTTCCCCCAATTAATCCTAATTTCTAAACACAACTCCATCTTTTTTACCTGGAGTTGCAATACTGGAGTGCGATTCCAATTTCCAACTGAAATCGACACTCAATATATATTTTGAATGAAGAGCTATAGATTGAAGAAGCAAAATTTTGTAATTTTTACTGCTCTCTCTCTTTTAGGGAACAATTATAAAAAAAATATTTCATTTTGAATATTATCGTTATTATCTCATTTGAAATTATTTTTTATATAATTGTGTATCGCTCCCACTGAACATTAATCATGGGTCCGCCCCTGATTCTAAGTGTGTTTACTCTTTATGGTGGAGTAAGTTTATATTGGAAATTGGTTTAAGAAATTCGAGAAATTGACTAAGTATTTGTCAACTTCGACCAAAATACTCAGACCCAACCCAATATGTTTAGGCAAATGGTCCCTAACGAATGATATTAGTGTGCAAATGTTCCCTAACCTTTCTTTTTTGGCGGAATGGTCCCTAACCTATCTATTTAGGTGCACAATTGGTCATTTTTCACAGATTCCGTAAAAACCTATCATTTTTGGCGCAAATGGTCCCTCTAATTTTTTTTTTTGTCTTTATTAGTGGGGGTAAAATTGTCAATTTATACTTTTTTTCTTTCTTTCAATTGACGCAAATGGTCCATAACCTTAGTTTTAATTAAAGAAATTTAGAACTGAATTCATAACCTTTGCAAAAAGTGAAAATGGGTCCGATACTTTAATTTTTTTTAAAAAAAAAATTAAAAAAAACTAGCAATTTTTTGGACCAAAATCACCCAACCCATTTATCTACCCAACCACCACCCCACGCCCACACCTCTCACCCCACGCACAGAATCTGCGACCAAAACCAGTGAGAAGAATTTCCCTGGTTTTCGTAAAAACCAGAGCTCTGTTTCGACTAGATCAGGGGGATTTTTCCTTGATTTTGAAAAATTATTTTATAACATTTAATTATTTACTAAACTATAATAAATTTATGCTAATATATTATCAAGTTATATATACATTTTATAGTTGGTGAATCTTTCAATCTTTTTTTTCCCGGCTACAAACATAAAATGCAAATAAATAATAAATTGACTTGGCAAAAAATAAAAAATAAAAAAAATAAAAATTAATGACATCGATTGAAAAGATTTATCTTTTTGATTTAAATATTTTTTTAGAATTTTATTTAAATCAACAATAAGGGCTTGAACTATTTTTATTTATTTTTTATTTTTTTAGACTTTTTTAATTTTTTAAATAATTTTTAATTAAACGCTTATTTCCCGTGTTTTTAGAGTTTTTGGTAATTTCCAAAACCGAAAATTAAAAATAGCTTCAAAACAGCAAACCAAATGGGCTTAAGAGTTTCGTTGTCACCTTTTATATTTTTAATAACCCCATGAAAAATAAAATAGCTAGATTTTGAAAATCAGGACTATGAATTACCAGTATCTAATTTATGTTGAATGCACATATATTATGAGGTAATTAGAAGATTACAACTTACAAGAGTGTGTTATATTCTATCATATTCTGCATGATTTCAGCTATTGATCATATCTGATTTCTTAAATCTCACTAGTATTCATAAAATCAAAAATGAAATCTGTGCAAAGATTTTTAGAATTTCTACCAACCCTAAATAACTATATATACACTATACCACAGAGGATCATAGTAAAAAGTGAAATGGCATTCTCTTATCCCTACTTGTTTTTCCTCATTTGTTCTTCATTACCTTTCTTTGCATACGCAAAAACAGATTTGGTCCCTGAAATTTGCTCAAAATCACGAAATCCGTCTGTTTGTTTCCAGATTTTAAAAGGACAACATGGTGCAAGCCTTCCAGATTTAGGGCAATCATTATTCGTTACAGGACAAACTTCGGCCCTTCAAGCATTTTTAAAAGTGAGGAACCTTATCTTAAAAGAAAACAATACTTTGATAAAAAAGAGATTATATTCGTGTTTGGATGATTATTCTCTTGCAACTTATGATGTTGCAGCATGGAAACTATTTTTCGACTCCAAAAAACATCTAAATCTGCCTTCCAGAGCTACTGGTGTCGTTAAACAGATTCAATCATGTGACAAAATTTTTGAACAAGCACCATGTGATGAACCTGCTGAACTCAAACAAAGCAGCCAATATCTACAAGATATTGTTAGCGTCCTTCTTATTGTTTCAAATAGATTAGCGGGACACATTATGTAAATTTCATTTTTTGATTTCGTAACAATGGTTTATTAAATTTTTAGTTTGTCCAGACTCATCGTATTTTTCAGAAACTATGTTGTAAAGCAAGTTTGGAGACTTTTGACAAACCCGGCCTCTTTGTATAGTTGTTCTTAAGGCGAAATACTTGCCTGATGGTGACATCCTCGTTAGCTTCAAAAAAAAAAAATTGCTCTTCATTTATTTGGAAGAGTCTCTTGTGGGGTCGGGAGGTTATCACCAGTGGTGTTTGATGGCGGGTAGGGAATGGAGAGTGGATCCAACCTTTTTTCGACCCTTAGCTATCTAGGCCACCCTCATTCATGCCAATCACTGCTCCTCATGACCAGGCCCTCACTGTCTGCCATCTTATCACTACAATAGGGGGGGGGGGGGGGGGGGGGGGGGGGGGGGGGGGGGGGGCGGGGCGGCGACAACATTAATAGACAATTCCTGTCAATTGATAACGAACTAATCCAGTCCATTACCTTAAGTCTTAGTCATCAATAGGATCGTCTTATCTGGCATGGTGATTGGGAAGGAAACTTCGTCCATGATTGGCTCGAGGAGGGACGTGTTAAGTTGTAGAGTTGTGCTAGTTAAGCGAGCATCGATTTTTATTGAGTTGCATTATAATTTCATTATAATTAGACAATTTTCATTGGATTGTTATATATATAATTGATCTCTTGTAAACAAATATCATTATTTATTATTTTGAATTACTCCAGCCGCTGAAAATATAACGTAAAGTCTCACATTGAGACGAACTTGTATAAATTTTTGTGTTCTTTATTTTTTGTCTTTTATTTATTACTCTAATATATAACAAGACTAACCTTCTATTGAAGGCGCAGTGTGGAAGGGTGTCGCAGGTAGTGTTAGTGGGCAAAGTAATGCTGTTGTGCGGGTGAACAAATGTTGTATGGGGTCAGTGGGGTCATACAAGATCAAGATGGATTGGTGCTTGCTACCAATTTTTGAAGGTTTCAAGGGACGATTTTCATTAGAGGATGCGGAAGCAATGACTCTTCATTCAGAACAATTTCCGTATTCATCAAGTGGAGTGCGGCACAGTGTGGTACGTTACTGGAGATTTAGAGGACGAATAGAAGTTGTTGACCTTCAAAAATGGCTGTCAACAAGAACTCCACGCCTCCTCTTCCAATGTGTATTCTCCTTCTTGCTTCTATTTCCACGTGGTTTATTCAACCACGTAGGTGAGCCTAAAAACCAGTGGATATGAAATAGGAGGTAAGGAAAAACACAATATAATAGAGGTAATAGTTTGAGGTCCTTTAACAAATAATTTTCCAGGTGGTTATAACACTTGAAGATTGATTAGCATAGATGACTTGATATTTCTTGTGTATGTCTCTTTGTTGGAATGAGTTTGCTATTTATAGAGAAATCTCAACTTATAGACTCCTTTGGATGTGTGACAAGTGACTCAATCTTAAGAATCCTTCCATCACATCACATGCATAACATCACTAGTATTTATGAGAAAGTCCCTTTCAGCCGTAAGCTAAGGGGTTATGATTGCGACAAGCCGCATTGACAGGTTGTCCAGTCAGTCCTTTCAAGACTGAATTGCAGGTTTGGCAAAGGAAGCTTTCTCAGCACACAACCAGGGTTGGACTTTTACAGACTCGGTTGTTAAAGCTCCTCGGCACAAAAAGTTTCGGTAGTCTAATTTCCTCGACATAAACATCCTCGGTTGACTTTGACCGCACCCACGTGGAGCCCAAGTGGCATTGCCCTACCCATGTGGGATTGGGGCGTAACATAAGCAATTTTTTGGCACTCAACAGTCTTCATTTTTTTGATATTTTAGCATTACTTAATAGGACGGGACGTGGTTCTTGTCATTATATTTCTATACCTAGGAATTCAATTGTAGCGATCGGAAAATTTCAACTTTCATTTAAATTTTGAAAATAGATTTATTTAGTTTGTCACGTCGATATTACACATCTTAAAATCATAAACTTAATTGTTTAGTAACAATGAATGTTGTGCCCACTTGCCTTCTAATTTTTGAAGTGATGGATTAGATTATTTCAAATGGTGAGTTTTTTTTTTTTTCTTATTTTTATTGGATTTAATTAAAATTCATTACTTGGCTCAACTTATGGAAAATCGTCCCATGTGTTAATTTTTTTACAATGTTAATTTCATTTAATTTTAGAACCCGTTAATTTAATTCTAAAACTGAACCATCTTTTGCCAAAAACCCATTCATGATGGAGCCCAAAACTCCAGCCCAAAAACTACTCACAACCAGTCCAAAAACCCACACATTAGCATGTGAAAATTACATCGACTACTTACTAATCTAAAAATAATTCCAACTCTAACAATTTAGCTAATTTATTTTAAAAATACTACATTGTTAATATTATATTAATTAATTTAATAATGAATTAAAATAAAATTTTAAATTTTAATTATAATTAACCGTTTGTAAATATTCTAGATTATTGCGCCCATAAAACCCCCAAATAGTAAAAACTTTCCATTTATAAATCGGTACAAAATCTTTCAAAAATCTCAGTAAAATCTTCTTCCAATCCCCTTTTTTTAGGTATTCAGAAACTTCTCCATTTACAAATCGGAAAAAAATCTTTCAAAATCTTAACAAATCCTCTCCCAAAATTCCTAAATCGTAGTGTATTCTTCATAATTTTTTTTTTTATCTTGGTTGACGAATGGAGACTCCAAATCGCAGAATTATAAGGTCGAAGACAGTGTCGTCTGAAGGAGAAACTATACCGGAGTCGAACACTTACAGTCAACGGCGAATAACGAAAGAGACAACGAAATTGTTGAAGTTAACGGTTGTAACATTTTCTGTTTAGTATTACTGCCTGATATAGATATTACAAATGATATTCTGTATTAAATATGTTGTCGAATATTACATATTATATTATGTTATTTTAAACAACACATGTTATATGAATTAATATTATGTACTACTGATATTACATATATTACAAATGATAAAATCAATAATTTTATTTATTAAATTTAGCATTGTCTTACATATATATTATGTACTACTGATGTTATACAGTATCAATAGGTTTTTATAGTCCAATGTGTATATTAATACAAACTTGTTCAATTTTAGAGTTGATTTTGCAGTTGTAACAGTTTGTATTTAGTATCACAGTCTGATACAGATGTTACAAATGATATTGTGTATCACTGTCTGATATATATTATATTATGTTATTTTGCATAGCACATGTTACATAATTTGTATTTTGTATTATTGATGTTTTGCATATCAATTTGTAATATAGATTATTACAAATGTCGAAATTGAAGAAAATATGTTACAGATATTTTTGATACAAATGATATATATTTGACAAATTATAACAATAAAATATTTTGTAATATATATATATATATTCTAATAAATTTTGATTTTTAAGGATTTGATTACTATAATTAACAATAAATGATTTTATAATATATAAATTATCATCAAATCCGATAATTAATGATTCAGTTACTATATGTAATATATAATATAATAAATTAAAATAATAGTTTATAAAAATAGTATTTTCAGAATAAATGAAAGAAGAATATAATTTTATAATTATTTTTAATAAGTGGCTTATTTATGAAAAAAATCTCAATTAATTCACACAAATCACACACGTTCATACACAAAATTTTACAAACAAGATTAGATTCACAATCACTGACCTAACTCCAGAAGAATTTGAAAATTTTGTAAAGTAGTATATTTTTCCTCATACACATGTTACTATATTTTTACTTGAGAGATTTTATATGCTAGCATGCACGTATGTGTTAAATGCTTGTGATGTATGCCTAGACGAATACTAATTATTTGTTTATCTAGCATGTTTTGTCACGTATTAGATGTATTACCTAGAATTTATTTGTGATTGAAGGTAATCACTAACAAAGAATATTGAACAGCTTATGATGGAAACAAAACTTACAGAATTATGATGTTTCCGAGAATTTTACGGCTTTTGGTATGTCGAGTGATTGTCGGTATATAATTTTCTCAATTACATGTGTACATACTACGGAGAGTTTTTTTTCGAAATGCTCACTTTCCATTGAAGGTCTTGGCAGCAGTGCGATAACAAATTGTAGTATAAGTTGTGTCGTTAGATATCACAATGAATTAAATCAAATCTCTGGTAGTATGATATATTTGTGGTCTTTGTGAAAGGTAATATATGCCGTTACTCTGCCTTCCCACCCAAGCCAATCGTCTTCTTCATAGTCAAATCCTGCATGACACAAAAATCAAGAAAAAAAGTCACATAGCAATCTAATCTTCTAGTAAGTTTAGTGATAGATAATAGATTAACTTTGAAGTTGGAAACATAAAGCACATTATCAACAGTCATATTATTTCTAAATTTAACTGCACCAATAGATTTAATAAGAGCATGCCTCCCATTCGGTAGTTGCACATTTTTGTGCTTTGGCATGGATTTATTCTCAACGACCCATGAGGTGATACATAAATTACTCAAAAAGGTAGTAGAGGGATTGATACAGGAGGTGTTAATATAAGACTTATCATCACCCGTCTTGTTGTTTAGAAGTGTCATAATCTGCTCATATTTCTTGGTTGTGAGTGTTTTTCCTTTATTTGGATAAAGTGTAGAAGCGGTAGCAGTGTTTGTGAAGCATTTGTTTCATGGCTTCACGTCCTTCCCGTGAAACTTGTGCTCTGGATGGAAGCTATGGATGAAATAACATGTATCAACATTGTAACCAGTCATCCTACAGTGGGTGCACTGTTTTTGCTGTCCAGTTCCTATAGAAACAGTCAACCGGTAAGATTTTTCTGATGAATCGGTCGACCGATCATTGCTTGACCGATTTTCGGTCGGTCGATTGTCACCTTTTCAGTTTGATCTCCAATTGCTCGACTTCTGCCAATTAATTGAATGTTGCCCTTCACGATCTGCTGCAACATCAACTTGTCTTTCATATTGCATTAAAATAGCGTGGACTTTTCTAGTATCTGGGAAGGGGCTCATCATTAGTATGTTTTCACGAACTGTGGAATAAGAATTATTCAACCCTATCAAAAATTGCAGGACCTTCTCATTCTCATCATTTTCAGCCAGTACCTTAAGATTTTCACAAGTGCATCCAATTGGGTTATGATAGGAACTCAATTCATCTTATAGTCCCTTTAATTGACACCGATTGATTTCCTTGTCGATGCTCAACAATTTTCTGACGAATCTGATATATTCGCGCATCATTACCTTGAGAAAATTGATCTCGTATATCGTTCCATACCTCTGTAGCAGATTCAGAGTGTATGATATTTTCAGCAATATTTGGATTTACCGAATTAAGTATACAGAAGAGCACCATATGATTACTCAATTCCCATATGGAATACTTCTCATCTTCTGCTTCTGGTGCTTTAATCTTGCGATCAATGAAGTCAATTTTATTCTTAGCAATTCTCATAACCCTACTACATTGTCCATAACTGATTCCATCAAGTGGTTTAGAAACGATAATTAAGTCGGGATGATCAGATTGCTGTAGAGCCATGGGATCTGATTTGACAACTGTCGCCTTTATGGTTTTTCTATCATCGTTTGTGCCATACATCGTTGCTTAGAATCGTCGCTCTAATACCATATAAAATTTATGAGAGAAAATATGTGTAGAGAAATAATTCTCTGTATTAATTAATTGAATAATGAAGAAGATTACAAGATATATATACTAATAGAAAAAAAAAAATCTACCTAAAATATAGATATTACATAGATGATATGCTACTACAATTACAATTTTACCAACAAGATAAAGAATAAATAAAGTAAATAAATATTTGTTAATATGGACCTTTGTGTGATCGATTGGCCTTGACTCGTAATCAAGCAGGACTCCTGCATGGAAAATCCAAGTTTTGTCTGCTCAAGAGGAAATTCTCCTTGCTCGAGTTGGACGTAGGATGTTTGCCGCATCTTGCAAAATTTAATTCTGTTAGGTCTTGTTAGGGATTTTTAGTCCAACTTTACACAAAAATTGAAGACCAAACCCACAGCTATACAAAGTAATCATCATGGACTTCAAAGGGGACAATCTTGGAGAGAAAATCACACACAAACACATATTTTTACTTCTAGATTTTTGGGGACAAGAAGAAGAAGAAACGGGGCCTTCAATTTTATTTTTGAAGACTCTACAATTATCATCTTTTAATCTCTTTTCACAAATACCGGTTTTGTTGTTTTCAATTGATATATGTTGCATATTTAGAATATGTGTAGCTATTTTCCAAATAAATAGGACGATGATTTAAACCTTAATTCGAAGCTTTAATTCTAAAATTTTAGGGCATGTTTTCTTTATTTTTTTTCAAGCTGTTTTCAATTTTCAGTTTTGCAAAACACCAAAAACTTGTTTACTATGTTGTTTTTGAAAATTTATTTTCGAAAACAAGATTAAATTTATAATACAAAACATAAAACAAGTTTTTGACGTTTTCAGTGTTTTCAGTGAAAACATGGAAAACACTCAAAACAAAGAAAACAATATTTATTTAAATAAAAATTTATAGAAACAAAAAAATTTAAAAATATAAAATTCTAAAAAACAAAAATTCTAAAAAATGATATTATAAATTTTAAAAAAAAAATAAAATTCTAAAAAAATAAAATTTTAAAAAATAAAATATAAGAAATTAAAAATTCTAAATAAATTTAACAAATTTATATAAAATAAATTCTCAAAATATAAATTTATAAAAAAAAAAAAAATTCTAAAAAATAAAAATTCCAAAAAAATTAAAAAAAAATTCTAAAAAATTCTAAAAACATATAAAACTAAAAATTCTAAAAAAATTTAAAATTCTATAAAATGAAAATTCTAAATACCAAAAAATAATTCAAGCTATTTAAATAAAAAATTAATTTAAATGTAAATTAATTAAAATTCTCAGTCCACGTAATTAATTTTTTTTCTTTTTTATTTTTTAATTTATTATTTGTTTGTATTTTATTTTTGTAAAAAAAATTATTGTAAGATTCTCTGATTTTAAATTTATATATTATTTTATCATATATTAGCATAAAATTGTTCTATTTTACTGAATAATCAAATTTATTGAATAAAATGATATAAAATAATTTTCTCAAAATTCCAAACAGAACATGTTTTCTAGTTTTCTATTTTCAAAAATAGTTTTTCAGAATGACAAATCATGTGCGTTTTCAGGAATTATAAAATAGACTATTAAAACAGAAAACTGAAAATGAATTCAAAACTCAAAACTCAAAATTGAAACACAAAAAGAACAGCCCCTTATTTTTTTACTTTAAATTTATTCGCTCTTGATTATTTGTTAATCAATTTATTGTGTTCCTATTATTTGTCCAATATTAAGATTGTTTTGTGAACCATATTGATATTGATAAGTGGTATACGTGTTTTAGAAAGAATAGCAAATAACATAGATGATAGAGATGTACAGATATAGTCTATGCGTTCTACGTCACTCTCAATAGATTGTTGAATATTTTAAGAATATCGATCGTTAAAATAGATGAATATTATTATTTGCGTGAATATGTGGTAGAAAAATATGTGAAATTGAAGTCCTAGTACTTTATATTATTCGAATTTTCTTCAAGTTTCCATAACTACATTTTTCACTTGTTTTTAATAGTTTTTAGTTAAAAACCAGACTCAATACCAATTTGTATACTTAGGGTCCGTTGAGCACGACTATTTCTAATTGAGTTTCGAATGTATAGCTTTTTCAAGAAGAGACGTAAGTTAAAAAGTTGTTAATATTTTGGTTATCAATCTAAAAAGTAATATCAACATTGAATTGATTGTTTGACAGCATAACTATAAAAATACTTTTAATTTCTTAATTCTCCCTTTATTTGACTTAACATTAATTGTTTTCTAATAAATATAATTTTTTTGATATCTTATAAAATCTATTAAAATAAATATTATAATTAAATTCATGACACAATTATTTTATTAAAAATCATTGTATTTAACTATTTATCCGTTTTGTTAATTATTCGTTATAAAATTTAATCATCTAGATCGATGCATACACATCCATGTAATGATTTATGAATTATGCAGTACTGCTTTTTTACTTTTTATGTACTAACAAATATATTTTGTAACAACTAAATTAATTTTTCAAAAGTATTTGCACTAGAAATTTCATTAAATAATTAGTCAATATTTTGCAAATATAATGTATAGCAAAATAAACCAGTTTTTAGACTTTTATTTTTATTTTTTATATATATAGAAATTTAAAGATGTTATATTGTATGTCTTGGGTTAGGAGTCAAAAATGTTTTATTTTTTATTTTTTTTAATATTGACGTGTGGGATTTAATTTAAATATGGATTTGCCATTTTATTAAAATAACTAGTATAATATTGTCAATTATCAAAGTTGCATTAATGAGCACTTCAACTTCCCGTATAAACTCAATTTAGAAATTTGTAAAAAAACTCAAAATTTGAGGCTATTTTTTAAGTAGTACTTTTTTACAATAGCCAAATAACTATTATTTTATAAAAAATACTTTTGCTCTCCAAGTAAGTTTTTAGGCTCTAGAAAAGCCCTTCCAAACACACTTAATTTCTTCAATTAGAATTAAGAATAAGTAGTTTTAATTATAAGTACACAATCCTTGTTGGTCTGATATTTAACTCACATTCGTTATATTACTTGTCCTTGACACCTTGTACTTCAAATTTAAGGTCATCTCCAACCCATTACATCAAATTTTGCACCAAATAAATATTGTATATTCTCATCTATTTATATTTTTAATTTTCAACAATAATTTATTTCAAAAATTATTTAATTATATAGTGTATTTATATGAAATGTATAAATTTAAAATACATTTATTTACCGAAATTATTGCATTCATTAAAAAAAATAAAAATAAAAAGCACGCCATTCAATATCACAATTAAAATAAACATTAACATCACAAACCCAAAAAAAAAAAGGAAAAATGATATCAGTAAGGATACAAAGGGAAAAACAATTTTTTGTATAATAATAGAAGGACAAAATTAGAATTATATTTTACACCAAAATCATCTTCAAATGAACATGGCGCAGCGCTTTCTACAATATCAAATTAGCGCAGACATATGGCGTAAGGTTGGAGAGCTTTGATACTCTATTTTGGAGTTTTCACTCCAATATGACATACGGTTGGAGATGCCCTAAACGAACAAATTTTTGATATCGTTACCAACTTTTCAACTGAGAATAAACTCCAGTTGATATATGAAAAGTCACCAGAAAATCTACACACCCATGTCTCACGTTACGTAAAAGGATAGCATCTTTAGCACAACAAACACACAAGTCCAAGAATCACATACACAATTACTGAAATTTGAGCCCAATTTTTATCAGTTGTTTTTAGCCCACTGGACTTCCACCAAAAGTCTCTCTCAAACACACACAAATTCAATGTATTGCTAATGTACATTGTTCACCGTCATGCTTGACCTAACCCGCAAAAAGCATAACTCTGGCTAGGCCGTCAAATGGCTTGTTTTTTAAGACAGGTCATGTTGGACATGGGATTGTAGTTGGCCCGACCACCTTGGGATGGGCCACATATAAATGTGGCAAACCGAACTTGGCCAGACGCTACAACACCCGGCTAGCCCAAGCAAGTAATTGGTGTGTCCAAACCCTCTACGCACATGGACCGGGCAAATTCGTTTGATCGACACCACCATGTGTGTGTGTGTGTGAAAACATTATCAAAATAATAAAAAATATTATTGCATCATTAAATGTTTCATGCATGGGTAAGAAAACAATTTATTGTCTAACAAAAAGGGTAGGTTGTTGAAATGTGCCAATCATATTGAATTTCTGCATCCACTAAGGAAACAAAACTTGAACATGGAAGCATCTATAATGGGATTGGATATAAATCCACTTCTGATTCTGAATGTCAAAATTCAATTAGGTTTTTCTGCAAATCAATTATTATTAACAGCTTCAATATATATTAAAAAAAGAAATCCGGCCCTTTTGTTTTGAATTCAAACACTGGATATATAGCAACCAGTACATGATATTAGACTTTCCATAGCTAGAATGCTGCTAGCCATACTAGGATCCGTTGACCTTAAAGAAATTGGCAGGTTTGCAATGTAATCCAATGTTGTTTGGTTTGAATTTTTTTTTTCTTTCTATATCGATGAAAATTGTTCATAGTGGTGATAGTAGAAGAATTGGTGACTCGTTGGACCTTTGGACTCAATTTAGAAATTCAAACTAGAGCATTAATCAAGTGGGAAGAATTTGATGCAACGTGAAAATAGAAAAATATGGAATAAATTCAATGACTCGTTGATTTTGTAACTACTTGAGAATTTGGAGGTCAATAATTTATTAATTCACAAAAGAATATCAAAAAATGATATAATTAAATATTGAAACTCTCAATAGTACTCTCTTTTATTAATTAGAACAAAGCATCCACAGAAAGTCCCAAATCTTTTATTTTTTGAAAAAATTTACAATCTATTTTATGTTTATTGAAATTGCAAAATAACTCTTAAACTATTAATAATAAAAAAAGTATCTATTTTTTTCAAAAATTAAAAAATTAAATCCTAGACGCAAAACAAATGATCAAATAATGCTCTATCTACGTCATCATCGTCATCAAAACTAGATAACAACTTGAATTTGTTCTTATTATACATATCATAGATAAATATTTTTCGATTATTGGTTATTTTTTGTCGTAACTAAGAATTTTTATTAATACATTCAATTCCAGCATGTTTGCGTTCACATATTTTGTAGGACTCGCAATTTACTATCTATTATTATCCACACACATAATAAGATACACAACTTATAAACACTTAAAAATTAACTTCGATACTATCAAACATGCGCATTATCTATGCATGCTCGGACTTTATATGAGGCCTAAGAGGCGGCGGCCTCGGGCCCAAAATATTTGGGGGCCCCTAGATCTAAAAAAGTTGTGTTAAGGTTTTTTTTTTTTTATTTGAAAGGATTAGCTAGAGCAGTGCAAACCCATATTTAATTAAAAAAGTCATCCTAATTAAAATCTCGTCTTTTCCAAATTTGAAAGTTGAAATATATAATCTCGACTCGATTTCAAAGTTCAGATCACCCATCTGCATCTCCGGTCCGGCAAAAACACATTATACAGTCTACGTTAAGTCGCCATAGTTTTTTTTATTGCATTTTTCTACGAGAATTGAAAGCGATACTTCTCTTTTAACCATTCTAATTCATTTTAGATAATTTATATATTTCATAAGTTAAACTTTTATATTTTTTTGGTAATGATTGAACCAATTGAATTGATTAAAATGAAGTAGATGTTGAAATTTCTTGTCGACGTCAAATTTTGCATAACTGAAATTTGTTCCTTGTATATGTCTATATGCTGATAATCTTCTTGCAAAATGGCATATGATAAAAATGAAATTATGGGTTTTCTTTATTGTTGAATATTACATTTTGTTTGCCGTTTTATTGTTGAATTTTGAGTTTATAGATTTAGTTTTGAAAAATTCTTACGAAGAAATGAATTTGAATGCACACTACGATTTAAGGGTCTAATTTTTAAAATTTCACTCAAGCTTGAAAAACATAAAGTCCGGCCATGTATCTATGTATATATATTTTTGGTTACATTATACAAATAGATAGTTGGGGAGGTAGTTGGATATCTTTTCGAAGGATGTATAGCTTCCTTTGTTGACAAGTAAACATTATGGTCAACTAATTGGTGTCTATGGATTTGAAACCTAACGTTACAACAAAAACAAATGTATTGTTTGATTAATTAAAAACTGATTAATTTCTAATATATATTAACCTAGAAAAAGCTAACCGACAAACGGCCGCAAACTTTTTTAAATCCTAAACTAATATTTATTTTTTTAATTTTTTTTTGTTTTGAAAAGAAAAATTAATTGTGTTTTAGGTTATAAAATGATGATTAATGTGAATCCAAATGCAACTATGAACTGTTTCCCACAATTGTGTTGGGGCTTTTTTAAACAAAAAAGTTGTACTTTTTATTGCTCAGTTCATACTTAACATATTTTTAACATTAATATTTCATCATTCCCATGCATGCATGCTTTCTGATGATTGTTCTTTTTTTTTTTTTTTAAATATAATTGGTAATAGTTTAGTATTTAAGTTTTGAAATAATCCAGTTTCATCATTTTGGAGATGCCCACAATACATTATATAACAACAGATTATGTTTGAAATTACTTATACAATCTTTACAGTTTTGATTAAATCTTTTCATTTTAATTTTTAGTAGTTTTGTTAATAAATAACTTATACAGTAGTTTAATTAACCATCTAATTGTTACTTTAGTAATTAATAACTCTAGAAAATCGATAACCAAACAGATTAATAGTGCAAAATCTTCTTTAAAAAAAAAAAAATTAATAGTGCACACTTGATTTCTATAACCACAACCAATATTCTAAAAAGTGTAAAGCGCCTAGACATGGAAGCCAAATTTCAAGTTTTTTGGTCGAATGTGAGGCAAAGGTGAAGCATGAGGCGTGGAGGTTACGTTTCACATCTAGATAGGCAGAGCCTATGCATAGCTTAGGCAGACATTTTAGAACAGTGACCACAACAGAAACTTAAAACTTTTAATTAGTAGAATTTAATTAATTCTTTCACGTAAATATATATCAAAAAATTAAAATTATAAAGAATATCTAGTTGTCTTATTTAATCTTGCTCTTCTCTCTAGCATATTACAAGAAATTTCGTTTTTAATGACAAAAATTTTCGTCTTGAAAAGTATATTTTGACAAAACAATTTAAAAATGATTTTTCATGACAAAAATTTATTGTTAAAAGTAACATTTTTTTGTAGTGTATATATATATATATATATATATATATATATATATATATATAATTTTACCTTGTAGAATTAAGAATTAATTGGAAATTAAATAGACTTGTTAGAAACAAGGCACTGTCGCGATCCATAACCAAACCCTATGTAGGCTCCAAAAAAGGATTACTTGTTAAATCACAATTACTAGAGACTGGCTGTCTCTATATTTGTATATGATAACCCACTGAAAAAAATGTGCATGATTATTTATCACACGTGGTCTTCAAACAATGAATCTGGACCCTATGCCTCCCTCTCAAATACTTGAATTTCTTCATTCAACTCTTAGTCATATTTCCCACTTTAGATAATAGATTTTCTATCATCATCTCATTCCCAATTCCAAGCTTTCAATTGATCAATTTTTTGTTGCATTATATATCCATTGCCATCAATTGACTTTGCTACGAGAAATTTGCGGAATATAATTAATACTCTTAAGATTCCTTTGTTTTTTTGCAAATATTAGAAAATTTCAAGTCAATGATGATTCATCGATTCACAAAAAAATATCAATTTATTAACTTGAAAGTCGATATATTCTCAATAGTCGAACATTTAAAACTCTACAATCTAAATTCAACATTTATTAAAATCGTAAAATAATTTCTAAAATATTAATAATAACAAAAGAGACCCACAATTTTTTACATAATTTCAATCACACATTTCGATCAACTTTTATCAATTTTTACAAAAACAAATTCTGATTTTAATCAAAATTAAACACACTCTAAAATAAATATCGTAATCATAAACCGCACAAGTCCAATATGAAATACATCTTCGTCATGTTGTTATAATTAATAGTTGGCTTCACAAATCGACTAACTATATCTAAATGAGCACGTGTCAAGAACTCAATCGTAAATATTTTCTATATTTTATTTATCGTCAGTTTCATCGTCATCGTCTTTATCTTATCATGACAACATCACCAAATAGAGGCTGCTAAAACAAATCAAACAAGATCAACACTGTTGGACGGTCGTCTCATCTTCATTTTCGATCAATCTTGACTGTGATATATAAAATATTTTATATATATATATTTGAATCAATCATATATAGATGGTTTCAAAATAGTAAAGGAGAGTTGCTTTCTGGTCCCCCAACCCTTTCCATTTCCAAGTGTTAACAGGAAAATGCACCTGTTTGATATGATATATATTTCATAATCAAGAAATGGTCTTTTTACTGAATGAAAACGTAACTTGGTTGATTATTATTATGTGGATCTTCGTATCAAACTGTAGAGATTTTCCTTGCAGAACCAAAACTTTAACATGACACCAAAACGTTAAGACCACATTGCCGTGTTGCATTAGCACGGGAAACTAACGTGTCCAAATCTTGGGTTGGCTTCTAATTCGTGGTAAAATTGAGTTTAAATCTGATATCTCTTCTTGATTGTCTCACCAATAAGTTGTTGACACCTCACTAGTTGAGGTATTGTTAATAAATGGTAAAATGTCACGCAACACACTAAACTATTCGTCAATTTTGAAACAATGTATTGTTATTCGTTACTTAATGAGGTGTCGTCATTTTATTAGTGAGACAGTCAAATAAGAACAATAGCTCTGTGAATTCGTTAATATCAACCATGTAATCTACTAAAATAGAGCATTTATAATTAAGAGCATGTTTGAGAGCACTTTTTAGTAAATTTTGATAAAAAGTAGATGAAATGTATGGTTGAAAATTAGTTAATAGAAGTTGTGGGTCTCATAAAACGTGTGGTTAAAATTAATTGTTGATTTTTGACTACAACCTTTTAGCATTTTAAAATCCTTAGTGAAATTTTAACGAAATTTCAAATAACTTACTAAATTTTAATTTGTTTCAATTAAACTTTAATTTAATTTCAAATTTCACGACTCTATCACATTCTGTTATCTATCGTCATCCAAATTGGATAGAAGTAATTTTGTTGACAATCGTACCAAAATTAATCTTTCACGTAATTGTTAAAAGTCAACCTTGCAAATAACAGCAAGCAAGAATTGTCGATATTCCATTAAAATTATTATGATGATGTGTCAAAATTTTAATGGTGTAATACTCGTGCTAAAACAATAGATGTGAACTCGTTTACTTGATACTAATATTGATATTTTTCTCAATGGCAATACCTTTCGATTAAAAGTTATAACTATCTATTATAGTAATTTTCTTCAAATTTAAAAAAGATGGCAAGTTCAAGAAACTAGTGGCTGTAGAACTGCCAATTCATATACTCCACCAGTATGAACTTTGATTAAGAAATGTAGTAAAAATGATACCAAAGTCTAGATTGAACAATCAAATCAAGTCTTATCATTGAACCATGTTACTATCATGTACAGCTGAGAAAGCAAATATAGTCTTCAAAGTTATTTACAATAAATTATCGCCGACATCCTCAAACTTATAAGTGTGGATCAAGTCGATCATTAATCTTTAATTTAAATACTTGGCCTTCGTATTTTCTAGTAGCTTCGTCCCCATGGATGATTTACATCTATTTGTACATCAAAAGTTTAATCTTTTAACCAAAAAGACGCGATATGCCGATATCCTTGTTTTGAATTACGAGAAAAATAACAAATTAAAAAAATATAATACAATGGATCATTAGACGAACTTGACTTGATAACACAGATTACCCAACTTTTGAAGGTGCATCGTACAGTAATTGCCACAATGGCCTTAAAAGGGCCGGAGAATTAGTTAAATTTGAATGGAAATAATTAAAATAATAATATATTTGATTCGTCTGAAATGTTAGATACACGTGCGTTAAATCCTCTACCCACAAAATGAATTTTATATAACAAGCGTTTGTCTATACCTTTGCTTTGGCGGCTTTGCTGCGTCAATAGGAGCATAAACCTAACATATAAAATGGCTTCCCAAAACCTAAATTTGCCTCTTATGTGAAAGTAGAAACCAGTAAAGCACAAGAACGAACTAATTGATTTTATATATAAAAAAAGTCTCATATATATTAAGTCTCAATTAAGTTGCATGTAAAACAAAATTAGAAAACAAAACGTTACACAACACGACACTCAAAAATGTTATTTATATAAATAAATAAAAAAATACACGAAATGTTGTATAAAAAAAATAGTATTTCTTTTTATAACTTATATATTTTAATTATAAAAAACCTATTTAACATTAATTAAAAATCTAGTCACTTATAAATTTTATTGTTGTATAAGAATTAAAGTATAAAATTATGTAAATTGTTTGTTGAAGGTCATAATTAAGTTACTTCTTAGTTGAAGCTCACAAAAAAGTCCATAATAATGTATAATATTTAATCTAATTTTTCAAATATTTTGATCAAAAGTTTCTGTATAGTTTTCTCAAGGTTTCTGAATTTGATTAAATATAAATAAATAAATAAATTAGGACAATTCATTAAAGTTTCTGAAACGTTTTCGAAGAATTTTAGTTTCCAAAATGTGTTCGAAACGAAAATACTAGCGTATTTAGATATGTGAATACGATTTTCCAAAAAAAATTATTTCGCTATAGGGTGCATTTAAATATTCTCAAAATTCTACTAAATGGTCAGTCCAATAAATCATTTGTATAATAGAAAAGAATACATTTTTAGTTACTTAAACATCAAAAGAATTAACTTCAATTAATGCAAAGACTTCACATGGATTGTGAAGGTTTGAAATACTATATATGTCTTCTTTTGTTACATGTTTAGTCCACAGAAATAGACATTTGACTATTTCATCACTCCAGAAAATTAATTATCAGTTTGGTAATTATTCACAAAATTATACTAGAAAGGTTCATGTATTTGTTTACGTTTCCATCACATACATATACCCCACTATTTTTAATTAATTTTTATTTCTTGATGGAGATGGGAATATACAATATTTAATTTTATCCCAAGTATTAGAAATTCTTATACGGATATACCTAACTTAATACTTAATTAATTGAAATACGAGGTCAATAATATGATTATGTGATAAAAAGATGCTACCAAAATTTGAGTCAAAGACGCTTCATAGGAGAAGAAAGAAGAACTAGAGCTAAATTTAAAATATCCTACTTTATTGCGATGCGATATAAGTCGTCTAAAGTTGCAATCAGTAAGATATATTGAGACTTGGGAGTTCATCTAAAAAAGTCAACATTATTAAAAGGTAATCAAAGCTCCTATATGTTGTTTGTTATTTTGATATTTAATCGATATGGTATTTTAGCCTTAACATATCACATAAAATGGTGGCTCATTTAAGCACACCAATTTTGAAATCCTAATGCTTATTTGAACTTTAGAATGACCAAATTATGTGTTTGAATTTAATGGGCTTTGATACTATATTAAAATTTCGAGTTTTGTATTAAAATATCTACATTGTTAAAAAGAGTAGCTCTAACCCTCATATGTTGTATATAAATTTCATTTTTATTCGAGGTGGGGTATACCCTGCAAGATGGTGGAATTATTTCGATATTTAATCGATGTGAAATTTTACTCTTAATAAATTATATCCTAGTGGCATATGCACTAGTTCTAAATGATATGTAGCACTTATCAATAAATTAGGTGTTGACGCTTATCATTTGTTATTTAGAAATGGAACCATCGCACATAATCTTGGTTCCTTTGCGGCTATTACCCCCGACTTCTATGAGCTGGATTGATTGTATCCTATTTTTAATTTCGTCTGCCGTTAAAAACTAGTTTTCTTCCCAATAACATTGACAAATTTACTTTCAAAAAAGTAGCTTGTGTTTTAGGAATATATCTTTATTATCTTTAATTAAATAAATCCAACATCTAAGAAAATTGTAAGTTTGTTTCGGCCTTTTGGGACTAATTCAATACTTTCATGTAAAATATGAAAAAGTTGTCTCATTTGTCATATGAACCAAACTAATTCCATGAGTTAATGAAGAGCCAAATTGAGTCTTATTGGAAGAGTGCAAACCAAAGTCTCATATTGACTAAATAATTATGGTTTTAAGTTTATAAGAGAATTAGATTATCTTTAATAAATTAATATTTTGGGATAGAACATGAAGTGCTAACATGTGGTATTAAAATGACGTTCTAGACTATGTGAACGCACTAAATGAATTTTTAATCGTAGTCGAACAAGTGTCGTAGTCTTTGAGTTAAATCACGATAACTGAAAAAAATTGTTGTCGTCGTCTTTCAAGACGATTCTAGTATTGAAAGAGTACACATTAAGCTGTCCTTTATTTCTCAATAAGCTTAATTAGAGCAAATTTTATTGATTTGAAGAAGGCAATATGAAGAAAAGTTTATGGTCATACATGTTATCATCTTCACCGGCCACTGGAAACTTCAAACCCCATAAACCCAGAAAAACCGGGGTCTCTTTTGACAAATTAAGAACACCAAGAAATTAATTGAAAAACTGTTATGTTCATGTCTCTCTCAAGGAATTAAAAAAAAAAATTCCTCTATTTTTTTTTTTTTTTTTTATTAAGTTACTCAATATTTTATATATAAATTCTCTGTCACAGCCTAGAAAATGACTGTATAAAGCACTTGGAAGTCTCACTTTTCGTCTTCTTTTTGAACTAGTTTTTGCCCAGTGAAATCTTTAATGGGAATTTTATATATACATGTTTTCTAATTTCTATAGGTACCTCAAAGAGAGAGCCCGAAATCCCACTTCTCTTCGATCAATATGTATGCCAATTAAGATTTTAAAACGTGATTAATATTGACACACGAGATTCTATCTTAAAAATTAATCTTACTAATTATTAATTATTTAAATGAATTTCGTGTTTCTTACAAAAAAATAAAAATAAAAAATATTAGAAGCTAGGTGTTCTCAATTTTTGATCCACAAGGGAAAACTTAGTCATGAATAAGTACTTGTCAATTGTTCTATCACCTAAAGCATGGAAATGGAATAGGGGGCGTAAAAATGTGTGGGTTGGCCAAGCCTAAGTCAGTCCTGATCTGAAAAATTAAGTTCAATCCACGCCTTCTAAATTGGTTCATGCTAAGACAAGGCTGGCCCGATATTAAGCTTGGTCCATGGCTCGACACACCTTCTAAATTAGCCCGTGATCGACATGGGTGGCCCCAAAATAGATGTTTGGTACAACCTTTTTTGACACTTTTAGAATGGACGAATATAATAAGTGATTTCGATATACAAAAATAGTTAAAAATCACATAACAAAGAAACATAATTACACACATAATTGAAAAACAAGATAAATTTTATGTATTTATTAAATCACAAAATCTAAAAATTTAAATTATTAGAGAGGACAATCGTTAGTTTTCGACCTTATTCGATAAAGAAAATATAGCTATTTCGTGGTCATTTTGATCATGATTACTTTCTTTTTACAAGAATTTGTTGGAGCATGCATTAATGCTACTAAAACAAACTGAGATTGGTAGCCAATTTTATGAAGTCTTAATCATTTCCATGCTCTAAAACTATTAGGATGTTGACAATATGTTGCAAATTGCAATTTTACTCGCTATACAACTGTGTCTGTGCAATATTAAACAGTTACAAATATCACAGAACACAAAATACAAAACATTTGTGACAGAATTACAGTAACGAAGAAAATATAGTTTCATATATATATATATACCTTAGTCTGCATTAGATGACTTAAGCATTGAAACTTAGCCAATTACGTAGAAAGAGTGATTAAAGGCAAAACAGACGCTAGCTGCTGCTAATGGAGGAATTTGAGTCTTGGAAGAAAGGGATTTTGAGTTGTGGGGCACGTGTCATGGAGATTAAGAGAGGAAGACTTGTTTTCTTCTCTTTTTTTATTTTTTATTTAATTTTTTTCTACCCCCTAGTCTCCTTTTGGGGAGTAAGGGATTCTTTTGGTGGAATCTCTCTAGAAACATACATAATTTCATTCTACTTTACAAATCATCACTTTTATGTTTTCACACTGTTTTTAATAATTATATGCTACTTTTTTTTTTCTACTTATAATCATCATCATATTAGATTATTAGTTCTCTTCTTTAAACAGGGAATATATGAAATACACTTTTTCATAATTAATATATTAATCATAAATATTAAGAAGAAGAAAAAAATAGTATTTGATTTTCTTTTATGTGCAATCAAACAATTATTTCAGACAATGTTAATTAACCATACCACTACATATATATAACTGATTTTCATGATTTTATTAAAATAAATTGAGATTCTTATAGGATGGAATCACTTTTGAAATAATGATTGCAGGAATGTAATCCATATAAATATATGGGTAAAGATTCGTTAAGAAGTGACTAATGTTGGAGTTAATATAAGTGTCCCCTTCTTTAAATTACAATATTTACATGTATATATATTTTGATTATTCAAGATACTTCTTTTACGGTACATAGTTTAATTTGAAATGTTTGTACTATGTTGTCACTCTCTTAACGAAATTTTTGTTAATGTGCCAATAAGATATCAAAATAAATTCAAAGGGCATTTGATGTAAGATAGTGTGAAAAATCGATGAATAAGGTATGACACAATTCTTTATTCCGTAAAATATCAAGATTGAATCAAGAATTGTAGAAAACCTTCAATTTTCTCTTAATTTTTGTTAAAAACATTTGCCGACAATAAGAGCAACTCAAGTGAACAGCCCTACCTTACATAGGGACAGAAGGGAGAAAGTTGTGAAGGTGGCCTTGTTATCCACATCTCCAGTCGGATGAATGGAGAACCGACCCATCCGGGTTTTCACAAGCGTTGGCGGGTTCTGACCCTTAACCCAAATATTATATTTGGTTATTTACTAAAATCGTCTTTTGGAGGGGAATGATGAATTGTTAGTGTGGACGATTCAGAAGATATAATTAGAGAACATGTATAGTTAGGTTCAATTTGTATACTTGGTGAAATCTTGTATATCTTAACCAAACCTTTCAATTATTGAAATCCTACAATACTTTGAAAGACAAAAATATATCTAACACAATCAGACTATAAAATATCGTGCATTCATTTTTTTGTGTTTTCATGGTTCTTAGTACATTAAATGACAACAAACAAATGAACGTGTTTAGAATTAAAAGAAAAAAAGTTGGAGAATTTTGTAGAAAGAGAATCATATATATTCGTACATTAAATATGAATTGATCCCATGTTTTTCAATCTTTTTATTCACTTTCCAATGCTTTTGTGGTGAGTCTTTTTAAATAAATCCCACTAGAATTAAGTTAATTTCACATGAAGAGCTTTGTGATATGAAATCAAAAGGTGACAACAAAATGACAAAAGAAAGCACAAAAGAGATTGATGTTCCCTACTACATAAGACCATGGGAGACAAACATGTACTATAATAATTCTAATTAACAATAATTTATTATGTTATGTTTTTGGAAGCCTATTTATGCCTTTTGCAGCAAAAATTAACAAATATTTTTTGTATTAACATGCCATGACGCGTTCCTTTCAAGATTTTATTTTTTCTACTTGGAAAAATATATGAAAAATAAATTGTAAATTGTAGGAAAATGTTAATTAGTTCTTTTCGTTTTGCCGACAATAAAATGTTTATTTATAGACTTAGGCGGTTCGACACCTTTAATAACATGAGATTAGTTGATATTTAGTTATATAATGTTTGTAAGAACAAATAATAGTAAATTTTTATCCGTTAAGAAAAACTAGACATGTATTATTGATAATTAAATACTAAATCGCAAACTATAACTTGTCCAAGTAAAAATCATTTCTCAATTTAAACCAAATTACTTGATTACTTAATTCGATTGTACATTCCATTTTCACTATAAAAAACTATAGTAAAGGTCTCTAATAATTCTTCATTTTATTTAAATGTGTATGAGTCTCAACCAGCACTTTTACTTTTACTTTTTAGGAAAAAATGCATATTTAGTTTTCAATCTTACAAAAACATAAGGGATATATCCATAACCTTTATAAATAGCATTGAACATTCTCAACATTTGAAACAATAGGCATGGTAGGTTCTTTATTACAAAATTGTCCTCCGCTTTAAATAAAAATAAAAAACAAGAAACAAGAAAAAATATAATAGAAAAATAATCAATTGTACCCAAAAAAATAAAAAATAACAAAGAGGTCACATTCTTCCACCCAATCTAAAAATTCAAAATTCACCACCACCACCCCAAACCCCAAGTTGGCTTCACGGCTGAAATGAAAAATCTTTTCACGCAAAGGTTCGACGCAAAAAAAGTCACCGAAGTTTCTGATCATACGATAGCTACATGCTTTTCCTCCGGTCAATTTTGCTTACAGATTACACGAAAATGTTCTCTTTTTCTATCTCAAATTCTTCTTTTATTCTTTTTTTCCTATAATTTTCTTCTTATTTATTGCTTTTAGAAAATCCAACTGACAAATCTATTGTAGAATTTGAATCTGAATCCAAGTGGTTATACACAAATCGGCAACGCGATGGAAAAAAATATTGTGCCAATCGACGATGATGAATCAGAAATCGAATAATGCTTGTACATGAAATTAGAAATTGAAGTGAAAATGAGATTAAGTGCACACCGACATCGAGTGTGATGAAAAGGGAACAGCTGAAGAAGAGTATCTTATTTTGGCTTAAATGCCACCCAGCCATACCATCGCCACGAACAACACAATCACAGCTGCCAGTAATCCAAACTGGATAGCCCTAAACTTTTCCTAAACTTTTTGGTTTCAAGTAAAAAAATAAAACAAAAGTGAGTTGCATCGGGAAAAGTAAAAATTGATGCAAGATTTAGATGCAAATGGGTAAAGTTTATTGGGTATGGGGAGTTTGGAGGGTGATAGTTATGGTTTAACAAGCAAATCGAGGCTATACTGTGAAAGTATAATAGGTTTTCTTGAGTTGAAGAAAATGATATCTTTATTTTTTTTTAAGGGTACATTTGATTATTTTTTTATTCTTTTTTTTTTTTTTGGTTATTTACAGGGGATGTCAATTTCTTCATAAAAACCTACTATGCATATTTCTTTAAACGTTAGGGATGTTCGATGTTATTTTTAAAGATTATGAGTATATTTCTTACATTTTTTAAAGATTGAAGACCAAATATACTATTTTCCCTATTTTTTATGCCACATGAGTCTCCAATAATGAAAAATATATTTTATCTTTATTTTTAATTAAAAAGGAAAGAAAAAAATCAAAGAAAAGAATTTAAAAAAATAAAAAATATTCTCCCACCCTATCCCAAAACCTACATCTCAAGCTAGGTTGAAGAGAGAATGGAGGTAGGGAAGATAGACTCGAAGGAATGTCTTGGGTTTAGATATAGGGATGGGGTAGGTGGGGCTAGGGAGGAGTTACCGAGAGCATCGTATGGGTGTTGTGTTGGGGTTAGGGATGGCAATTAGGTATGGCTGCCCGTGGACCCGGCTGCTCAGTCCATAAAAGCATGGCCAGTTATGGGCTGGGGATCGTCCTTGGGCCGAGCAGGGCATAAAAATAAATAACTCAAGTGCTATAAAAGCAAAATGTTAAGAATTCAAGTGCAACATAAAAAATAAAATATTAAACACCTACTTAGGGTCCGTTTATTATAGAAAGTCATCCAAAAAATATGTTGACTGTTTGATTATCAATTTAAAAGTGATGAGAACATTGTAAAAGCGTTGACAAAAAAATTCGCCGACCTAGACCCGCCCCGTTCCCCGCCTCGGGCTGCCTCACCCCGACTATTCAGTTAATAGGGATGGGTCCGGGGCAAAAATATCTTCCCCGCGAAGGATCCGGGGCAACCTCGCCCCACAACCCGCCTCTTTAATTTTTTTTTTTTTTTGAAAAATTATAAAATACAATTACAATTTACAAATCATTTTAGTTTAAAAATAGGTTGAATAAGAATTGAATTTGGGTTGAAGTTATGAAACTATAACTCTTAACCATTGCACCACATTCCCAATTTATATATTTTTTTATTTTATTTCCTACAAATATATATAAAAAAAAATTCATGTTTCTTTTTTTTAATTATTTTTTTCTATTTATAATAAGAAAATAAACCAGAGTGGTTGCCCCGCCCCGCCCCGCCCCACCCCACCCCACCCCACCCCACCCCAAGCTTCGAATTTGCAAGTCATTGGACGGGGCAAGGCCGACCCGTTCCGAACCCGCCCCATTACCATCTCTACTTGTATATATTACATAATTATTTGACTTCACATTATTATGTATCTAATTATTGTTTGTTATAAATAATATTTATGTTATCATATAAAATCTATAAAAAAAATTGTTTTCTTAAAATTGTTTTATCATATTATATACTTTATTTAAAGTTTCTAGTACATTGATTCTCCATGCACGATTTCCATCTATATTATCGTTAAAAATTCATATTTTTGTTAATAAGACAAATAATTTGATACTAATTAGAAATCAATTAAAATTAATATTTTTTTATCACTCACTTTGATCTACCAACAATATTTTTGGGAAGGTTTAGTTGGACAAAATAAAAATAGAAATTCTAGTTTTCGTCTTAGCTATCTTTTTTGCTAAGGTAGAAAATTAGAAGTGGTTAAAAAACCAAAGAATATATTGTTTGGAAAATAAAAATAAAATATAGAAGCATGTATTCCTCACTAATTGAAAATAAAAATTTCAGTAAATATCAATTTTAAACTTAATTATTTTTTTAATAAATTTGAAGTCCACTATATAAATATTTTTTTATCATTATTCGATAATTTCAATTGTCAGGAAAATAAATTGTTTCTAACTATAATAAACGTAATCATTTATTTAGGTGAAAATAGTTTTTTTTTTTTTTTTAAAAAAAACTTTTTTAGTTAAAATGAATAGTCGTGTCCTCCATATTTTTTTTAACTGCAGCAAAACAACCAATTTTTTTTTTATTTTTGGGAAAAAAAGAAGATCTCTAATTCTCCTATTAGAGCTTTCGAATTTAAAAAAAAAAACCCTCCCAAATTTGCATTTTACTCAACTGTAATTTTTTTCCATTTTCACTCTTTGACTGCAGGCAAATAGAACATCTAACAAGAGGGCAGTAGTTCTGACTTTTGGAATAGGATAGGCTATTTTCACTTGATCTTTAAACACTAAATAGTGGTATTCTTTCTCTTAATTAAGCACTTGCCATTTGTAGAACATGTGCCATTTGTAGAACATGGCTTGTGGTCCTCATTTAATAGAGAGTGATACTCCCATTCTAGAGTTTGCTTGGGGTGGTACAGATGGGGCAGAGGTAGGGGCGGAAACGGAGTTTTAAAAAAAATTCAATTTTTAGAGTATAATTTTTTTTATTTTCAATAGTATTTCAGTCTTGAAGTGCAATTTATAAAATTTTATTTTATTATCCTATACAGTTGTATATGTGGATAGAGCATGTTATGTTGTTTGGGAGAGGCTTAAATTAAAATTTTAGTTTTATTTCTGTATAAGCATGAAAATTGTTTAAAGTGGGGTTGAGGTGGGGGAATAGGTGATGCAATAGCCAAAATAGATACTTGTTGAACCATTGAAAGGGAATGGAGGCCATTGGTGACATTTATTGTGACAATTACTATACTTCTTCGTACAATTAATATTCTTATGTAGCTTGGCATAAGCCTACACCTCAAATTCTCTATTTCTATTGAGATAAGGTACTAGTATATATATTTATTTATTTTTAATTAAACTACTCTAGTTGTCATGTTTATTAATGGTAAAAGTAAAATATAGATTTAGAAGTAGGTTCGGCCTGACCTCCACGTTTGAAGATAGGAAAGTATAGCACTAAAGTTAAAAATATTATACTTCATAAGCCATGGTCATAGTGGTCGTCATCATACGTTAAATAAAGCGTTTCTTTTAGGATGGGTATTTTAACCAAAATCGGAAGTTCTGGTCAAGTTCCAAAATAAATAAAATTAGGAACCAAAACCGAGAATCGAGAATTGACCGTTGTTGAAAATTTGAAATTTTTAGAAACTTCAGTAAAAGTTGTTGAAATTAACCCTACTTTAAATAAAGAGTGTTTATCTTTGACTTTTCATAAGAACGAATTAATATACAATTTACTTATTTAAATATATTCGTAATCGACTCATTACAACTATTTCATTGATTTCGCATGAGTTTATAGAAGAACAAATCTAATATGATTTTGAAATATACGAGCCTATATATAATCTATGAATTTTTTGTCCTGTTGTATTAACTTCAATTGATAAGTAAATTTTAGAATAGAAAAAAAATAAATATAAAAAATATTATCTAACACTAGTAATATTTAACACCAGTCTATATCACAATATAAATGAGTGCTAAGAACTACTAGTGTTACCATTACTCGATTAATATATATGGTGATTGGTTATAAAGTAGAGGGAGTCTACAAAGTAAAACTTATGTCTACTTTAAAACAATATATAATTCCTCAAGTATACTTTCTTTAATGTGGAAATTAAGAAACACACGGAGAGAAGTAAGAAAGTCAAATATTCAACTTAATTAAAGAAAAAAGTAGAAAAAAAAATAATTACATTGGAATGCTGTATTGCGGCGTGTAATACTTTCTTTCTCTCACATGCCACCCTCCTCTCCCCTTCACCATTTTTCAAACCTCTATATCTCTATCTATATAAAGCCCATTTCTCTATCCTCTTGTATTAATCCAACTCCCTTTTTCTTTCCGTCTATATCTATATCTATATCTATATCAATATTTTTCTCTAAAATCTCTCAAATCCATCAACACCTTTTTGTGTCAATCAATCAGTTTCTCTATTTAGGGTAATATGGAGCTTCATGTTAAAGGAGATGGAAATTACAGCCAAAGTGAAGAAGAACTAATGGAGCTCCGCCGAGGTCCGTGGACCGTCGAAGAAGACTTCACCCTTATCAACTATATCGCCCACCACGGCGAAGGCCGATGGAACTCCCTCGCTACCTGCGCCGGTAAGAAATCGATCGATACCATACACTGCTAGTATAATAAATAAGATTTTAACTCCTTTTTTTAACCATCGATTATACTGTCCAATCTTCATATCACGATAGTTCATTGTCCGTACAGCATATATAAGCTTAAAAGATCAAGACAAATATATCCAAGAAGAAAGTTGTATGTATAGGATGGGTGGGGCTGATAAGGAAAAGGCATATTTAGTACGAAAAATAAAGAAAAATTGATCCTTTTTTATAGTGCGTAACTTTTGAGAAACTACGCATGAACTTTACCATTTTTCTTTTTTGTTTTTTGTTTTTTTTTTTTTTCATTCATTGGCTAATTACAATTATAATGAAAAAGGTCTAAGGAGAACTGGAAAGAGCTGCAGATTGAGATGGCTAAATTATTTACGGCCCGACGTTCGACGTGGAAATATTACTCTTGAAGAACAACTTTTGATTCTCGAACTTCATTCAAGATGGGGTAATAGGTATGTTCTTTTTAATCGATATGAAAATTATTATGTCACGTCACTTCAATATGAAAACATTGACACTAATGGTTTTGAAATGTCATAGGTGGTCGAAAATTGCTCAACATTTGCCTGGTAGAACAGACAATGAGATCAAGAATTATTGGAGAACAAGAGTCCAAAAGCATGCTAAACAGCTCAAATGTGACGTGAACAGCAAGCAATTTAAGGACACTATGCGTTATCTTTGGATGCCACGCTTGGTTGAGAGAATTCAGGCAGCAGCCGCCTCGACCGGGCCGACAGCCGGGACTTCCTCCATCACCACCACCAACAACAATTGCGGCACCGTCACCGCCGGTAATTACCATCTCAACAACACTAATCTTCACATGGGCTCAAGCCAAATGGTATTGCCACAGCCTAACATGGCTGGCAACTTTAGTGGTGTCGTTCAGATTAACACTAGCAACTACACGCCGGAAACTTCCTGCACCGCCGCCTCATCAGACTCATTTGGAACACAAGTTTCGCCGGTTTCAGACCTGACGGATTGCTACAATTATTCAGTTAATCACAACAATAATCAAGATTATAATCCACCCAACGAGCTACCCTGTCAAGATTCTTTCAATCAAGGGTTAGATTTCAACAACAGCAATTGGATGGAGAGTGGGGATTTCTGGAATGTGGATGATGACATGTGGTTCTTACAATAGTAATTTTACAACAAGTGTGTAAAATAAGAAACAAAATTTAATTAAGGAAAAAATTCCTCATTTGTAGAAACAAGAGTCTTCATATCATCAACTAGAACACAATTTTTAGGTCACACAATATAATTTGTGGAGAGGGACAGTCAACTTAATTTGGATTTTCATGTCTAAATTCTTTTGTATTTTTGACCTTTTTATTTTGATCTGGGATTAAAGAAAATTCTAATTGTGCATCTCTTCGCAACATGTTCAATTAGGTGAATTATATAGTACTCGACTATATATATTAAGTAAAAAAAAAAATTAAAATTTTATCTATTATATTATTCAATAAAAACGTACCATTCTTCGAATGGTCTTTTTTTACTAGTTATGAATATGATTGCAATATAGAATTTTGTTTTCTAGTAATTAATAAAATGGGCATAATTGGTTCCACTATCTTTATGTAGAAAAATGTCTTTGTTGCTTGTTATTTTAATATTCTAATAAGTGGTGGTATTTTGGAAACATGGGCTATGGGGCCTGAACCAGTTTAAAAGAACCCATAATTTGTTCTAATTCTAGATTAAGGAAAAAAGTAATCCAAGAACAATAGAGGGAATAAAATATTCTTAATTTTATATAATTAATTTGATTGTTAAGTCATCCACTAATGTGATCTTATCATGTTATAAAAAATGCCACGTGAGTGGCTTGCAAGGATACACATGAACAATAATTCCCATTATCTTTTAATTAATTAATTAATCATCGTATGAACAATCCTATTTTGATTCTTATTGTTTTCCTTAGTACGGACAAAGTTGTTTTGAACCCCCATAGAATTAAACAATCTCATTTCTTGTCTAGCAAAACCGTGTTCCCATTTCACACACAAACTCATTTCTTAAAATTTAGTGACGAAAATTGTAGAATTTAATTACAATTGAAGAGATAAATAATGGAAATATTTTCAGTTTTTGTGATATTGTAATATTTTTTTAAATTATTTTTATAATATTTTGACAGTGTAATTATTTAGTATCGAATCTTTTTTATGATTGTTTATAACCCTACAAATAAATTATTTTAATTTGTGATTCTTGGACAAAAAGTTATATAAGATTTAATTATTCTTTCAATTTTTTATGTCTCAATTACATTTAATTTGCAGTTCTAACACGTGATTTAAGAAATACACGCCGTTAATTTAATATATTTCTAATTTTTATATGTGGTAATTAATTAAAAATTCCAGGTCATCATTTGGTTACAATAATAATAATTTTTTGACACGGGTTTTTAACGATGAAAACAATATCATTAGTAAAAAAATATTATTTACCACGAAAAATGGTGACACGTTGCACTCGCAGTCGCAAAACAAAAGTTGTTTAGCTTCCTAAAAAAATATGGTATGAAGATAATGACTATTGTTAATAGTGCATTCTATTATATATAGTATGTGACAATATGTAACATATGGTAAAAATATTTTCAAAATTAAATAAAAATGTTGGTTGACCAATTTAATTCTACATCTTCATCCACTTGAAAACATGCATAATGGGAATGGAGAAAAACGTTTCAATTTTGGGACCATTAATAGAATAGTAGGCCATAGAAAAAGGAGTTGGAAAAAATATAAATTATAATTAAATTTCAAGAAATGGACGGAGGATGAAGTCAAGAATTAAAAACGTGATGGAATGGAAGTATTAGAGAGAGAAGATAGGAGGATGGCGGCGGCGGGAATCATTAGAGGTGGCGGTGGCGTGCCTTTCAGTGAAGCCACCAAAAGTGTCCCAAAAGGACTGAGGAGTTGTGGAGCTACCACTTGTACATTTTCGATAAGACAATTTTTATTATCAACACCGAATTTTAATTACAATAAAAATTGTTCATCTTTTAGTATTTTGACATTTATATTTTTAATTTTTTTCTTCTCAATTTTATAATTAACTTTTAATTAATTTTCACATATTTTCTCTAATGACGATTTTTATCCAAATATTATACTAATATACATTGAAATAAGGAGTAAATATTTTGTCAAATTTTTGTATTTATTATTTATTTTGCTTTTTTAAAATACAAGAGACAAAAATATTTTTATGCCCTATTAATTAACTTTTTGGATAGGAACTATTATCAAAAACAAAGATAAGATGTTCAAATTAATAAATTGATGATAAGAATGTGATAAAAAATAGTTTGAACATAAATGTAAAAATAAGAATAGTTGAGGACCTTCTTTACAATTAAAATATTGTGTAGTTAAAAAATAATGTAGCGTGAATATAATTAACTTTCTCAAAATTATTTCTTTCTTAAAGTGTATAAAATTTCGTTTAGACTTCTCGGACGAAATTATATAGACAAATGGACATAAATGGTCCTTAACATGTGTTTACATAAATAGTTCTTAACTTTTTTTTTTTTTTTTTTTTTTTTTTGACCAAGACGATGAGAAATTCTTAACTTATGACTTTAAATATGTAAATAGTCCTTCTTGCCGGAATTTGTCAAAAATATCCGTTAATTTTACATATAATCTAAATTAAAAAGATAATCTTTTTCAACACAAACCACCACTACAGCCACCCATTGGTGTCAACAACAGTGGCTCTGTGGAGTTTGCATCTCCGTGTGGAATGCCAAGCAAAACATATGAAGGACCTGATTGACAGATCAATGACAAAGTAAACTTGAGGTGTAAAGAATTGACGAAGTTCTGCCAGAGAATTGTCAAGTGTGGATAGATGAGCCACCACAGTTCGTAGTGCACTTTGTATTTTGCTGATATTTTGTGATTGATAAGTATCAACATTTTATTATCTATTCTCAAGGGGAAAAAATAAAATAAAGAGAAGAAAAGATTAAAAAAATCATACATTTGACTTCGATCTTGTTTAGTGGAATTTAAAAGTAATTTTTCGCGAAATTTTAATAAAAATTTATAAAATATATGATTGAAAATTTAGTAAAAAGTGTAAATCCATAAAACAAGTAGTTGAAAATGAATTTGAAATTCTTTTTTTTAAAAAAACACTACCAAACATGCTCTTCGTTTTAATTGCATAGGTAAAGTTCACAAGCAATAAAAGGAAAGAAAAATTGCAGGGGAACAAGAATTTAGTTATAAAATATTTGAAGTGAAGATCAATTATTAACAATTTCCATCGATATTCCAAGCAAACAATGTATGTATCCAAGAATAAAATACTCTATTTTATACAGTGGTGAAGCCAGAGTTTTGAAGTTGGAGGATCCCAAATAGGGGTGGGCCGAGGAGGGCGTTCGGGGGTGCTGCTAAAGATGACAAAAAAACCCGCCGCCCCGCCCCGGACCCAGACCCGCCCCATTACCATCCCTAGATGCTGCCCTGAAATTTTTTTTTCCTCAAACCACAATTACTGAACTTATTTTTATAAGTATCTAATATTTTTTTATAAGTCATAGTATTTAAAAAATTTACAAGAAGTCATTACAAAAAAATAGAATCAATATCTATTTCATCTAAAATTAAGCTATGTAGTTGATGAACACAAATTTAAACTGTTTTAATAGTGTTATATACAATTATTATTTGAACACGATATATATTAACAAGCAAATACCTTTATTAATTTTGTATTATCATCTGATAAATGAGTCAATCATTTGTAATTTTGTATTATTAATTTTATTAGGCCAATATGTCCAATTGTCTTACATTAAGAGTCAGTTTGGTCTAATTTATGAACTAATTTATTTGACCAAAAAAATTACCATAGTAGCCTGATTTTTTTTACTATTCTTTGTCAAATAAACTATTTCAGTCAAATAAACTATTTCAGTCAAATAAACTAATTTATAAACTATACCAAGCAAGCTTTAATTGATATTGAGTCAATGGATCCAATTGTTATCTATTAAACTGATATTAAGTAAAAGTTAAATTATATATTAAAAAAAAAAAATCACCCAAAAAGTTCGGGGGTCTAGGTCCCCCCTAGGACCCCCCCCCCCCCAAACTCCGCCCCTGATTTTATATTTGCTCCCACTGCCATAGCGCAGTGGTAAAGTAAGAGGTTCTTAGGGATGGCAAAAAAACCCGCCCCCGACCCGTCCCGCCCCGCCCCGCCCCGCCATGCCCCGACCCTAATGGGGCGAGGAATCCCCGCCCCGATTACTAAACGGGGCGGGGGCGGGGATCATGATCCCCGCCCCGCCTTACCCGAACCCGCCCCGAATAGTTTATTTTATTTTATTTTTATATTTTAAAATTTAAATTGTATGTAAAAAAAATAAAAAATAATATAATTAATTAATTAATTAATTAAACGGGACGATAAATGGGGATTTTCTTATACCCGCCCCGACCCGCACCCGCCCCGATCCCCGCCTCGCTTTCCAAAAATACCCGACGGGGCGGGTATGGGAATGGCCGACCCACCCTGAACCCGCCCCGTTGCCATCCCTAGAGGTTCTCTATAGAGCATCGAATGTTCAAATTCATGCGGCAGCTGGAAGACAACATTTAAAAAAATGAATGTTGGAAGTCAGAGGTCCATAGAGAAAAGAACCGTCGAATGTCCGATCCAAATATGTATGACCTTTGACAGCATCCGAATTTACCTGGGTAGCGAACCAGGGGAGAAGACCCATACTCCTCAAGAATAGTCAAACAAAACTTTGATACCTTAGTCATTAAAAAAAATGAAAATACTCTATTAGAAATAAACTTGATGGGGGAGAAAAGTCTCGGTGGTCGTGGCGGAGGCGGTGGCGGCAGTGGCGGTGTGAAGAAAATGGTTTTTTATTTTTGTTTTTACTTTAATTTTTTGTTAATTATTTTAGAATTGAGAAATTTTTCCTTCTTGTTACAAGAGATTTGAGTCCACGTGCAAAACTAACATATATTTTTTTACCAAAGTTCTAAAAAGCGTAAAGGTCAAGTTTTAAGATTTTCGGACTAAAGTAGAGCTTAGGCAATGACGAGGGGAGAGCGAGGCGTGAAAAAAGTGTTTTTTTATTTTTAATATTATTTTTAATATTAAAAAAATATTTTTAACTAAAAAACGCACACATAAGCGAAACTAGACGTGATTATGAGTGTATTTTTTAATTAAAAATATAGTTGACAAAAAAAGTGCACACTTACTATCTAAACAAAGTGTGAAAGTTACACCTCGTACATAGATTCATTTTTTAGAATACTTATTTTTACTACAATTATACAATAGATTTGAAGTTTCTTATTATTCAATTCAATTGTTTAGTGATAACTGATAAGTCATGATACTTTCTTTTGAAACTATAAATTTAAGAACGCATTTAAGTAAATATTCCCGAAGAAGTTGGACGTAATATTCTTTGTAAAATTGGTGCATATTATATTCTGATCATTTAATTATGTGTATATAAAATAAACAAAATAATAATTTATAAAAATATCGAGCAATAAAGAATTATATTTGATCAAGACAAGAGTTAGACTCTTTTTTTTTTTTTTGACAAAATTGTTCAATACATGTGCTTATAGTTTTTCGGTACACGTCTCTCAAGACCACTTCTCGTAATAGTAATACTCTAAATTACGAGAACAACAAACCGAACAACATTTTGTTATCTCTTCAAATCAAAATTGGACTTGAACTTTATGCAAAAATTATTTATAGACTAAAATAATTTGTGCAAAAAGTGTGCTGACATTTTATCGAAAGTGAAATTATTTAAAAAGTGTGACATGTCAAAAAGACATGTTTTGTTGGAAAGTATACATTCAAAAGGAGATGTCTTTAAGATGAAAAAAAAGTGACTGCTAATAAATGACATATCCGAAAAGGCACTACTTTTCAGTCAAACAAATTCTAGAATATTCCACAATATTCTAATTCACTTTCCAACCATTTTCGTATTTTTAAGCACTTCACTTTGGGCCTTAATTTCTTATTCACCTGAAATTAGTTCGAGTAACTAAATATACTACGTTAATCTGATCACAGAGTAGAACACGTTTGGTCTTACAACTCCCGTACTCAACTAACGGGTTACTCTTAATTTTTTTTTTGTCTAAGTTGGTCAAAACCAATATTACTAAACTAATTTCTAACAATCTCTCACATAACTAAAAATTAATGCAAACAACTATACAGACACTAAAAGAGAGTACAATCAGAAAGCTACTACATCAAGATAGGTGGCTTGTGGCCTTGAACCTTCTTTATTAAAATACTATCGAATTTTCTTGGCTAATCAGTGAATGTAACGTCTTGAACTGTTCAACTGTTGGTGTAAGACAATAGTATCCATATAATAACATTTATAATACCTTCGATTCTCACTATTGTGTTCATTTTTGCACTGAACAACTCTTGAATTTCATAAGTGTTGTAGAGAATTCAAGTCTTGAAACATTCTCATAGAAGTGGTCTCACTTCACACTTACATAGATAATCTCTTATTAAGAGTATTTTGTCCTACTCTACTTGACTTTTCAAGATATATAAAGCATTAAAAGTTAAATTTAACTTTATAATTCTGCACAAGACATTTTTCTATCATAATACTGGGTAGGAGTTTATCTCCTAGTGTCTGTGTTTCATTGAATCTTTATAACTTAACTGTCCAATTGAACCAAGATCTTAGGATCTCCAGTCAACAAGGTTGAGTTACTATTATAAAGACTTTTACGTAGTAAGCTTTATTCACATTCTCCTTGATATGCAGTATATTTGATCTCTTGGTAAACTTTTAGTAAGCAGGTCTGTGAGACTCTCTTTCGATTTTACTTAATCAATGGATATAACACCATTTGAGATCAAGTGCTTAATGATATTATGTCTACGACGAATGTATCGAAACTTACCATTATACATACCACTTTGTGCTATTGCGATAGCCGACTGACTATTACAATGCATACTAATTGTAAGCATTGACTTAGGCCAACACAGAATGTCCTCTAAGAAATTGCAAACTACTATGCTTCATTTTCAGCTTTATCTAAAGCTATAAACTCAAATTCTATTGTGGATCGAACTATGCACATTGCTTTGAGGACTTCAGGAAATTTTGAATACATCATACTTCCTTCTAGCTTCACTTAAAGTTCAAAATTCAAGTTCTATCACGATCTTCCAATACTCAATTTATTTGGAAGATTTCCAGCACTCTAAATAGTAAAATATATTTTCTAGTAAATTTTGAATCCTTGCGTTGGATATCCAATTTACAATATCGTACGCTTTTCAAGGTTCACAAGGTATTCATTATAGTGCAATTCAACATTTTAATGTTATTCAAATATTTCAATATTCTAGTTTAGAGAAAAACAACAATATCTCCCACAAATCTTAGGATAAATCTGAACTTAAGTTGAGGATATAATACAAACAACAATTCCACTCCCACAATTTTGGATAGAATTTAACAACATAAATTCATCGATTCTTTTAAAATTTGATTATATCGTTAATTATGTCTATCTATCGGATAATACAATCTATTTTATTTTATTCCACCTCAAACTATTAGTCACCGTATAAAATGACTAAGCTCATGTTTGACATTGCTTAAATTAAAAATTCAGTTGGTCAAACATATTTTTTATCCACACATTTTATAGGACACAACTTACAACTCACTTTTTACGCACACATTCACCCACACCTTATAATATAAGCACTTAAAATATAATTTCAGCATTGTGTCTCATGGAAATTCTTTGTCACTACAATTTTGACGAGTAGCGCTTGTGTCGATAAATCATCATATCGGGTTGTCTACCATATTGGCTTTGAACACCAATACTGAGAGCGTTAGATCCAATATCCCGTTAGACAATTTGGCTTCCTCAATTGGAGAATCTTTACGCTAGAACCTCATTACATTCAGCGTCAATCTCTTTAAGTTCACTCCAGTAAATTTTTCAGATTTCTTTCCATGAATATTGTCAAGGATTACATCGAAAGTAAATGATGATGCCATTGATAATCAATTTTGTATCAAATATCATGCACAAATTTTCAAAATAAAATAATAATACATGTAATACATGAACAGAATATTTAAACAAAATTTAGTACTCAGAATACAATTTTAATTCTTGCACGAGTTTTAACGATAACACATGATTACATAATTTTAAAATTATGATCAATTTCAAGAACGAGATCACTGCTTTTAATACTCGAATACCGAATCTAAATAGAATTTTAATATCGATTCTTGCAGTATCATAGAATATAAAATGAACAAAAAAATTTGTCTTAAGATTGTTGGTAAAATTGGTGCATATTTATATTCTGACGGTTTAATCACGTGCATGTAAAACGAGCAAAATGGTAACTTTAAAAAATATCGAGAAATAAAGAATTAGATTTGGTCAAGGCAAAAGTTATACTCTTTCTCCTTAAAACGAAATTGCCCAAGACGGGTGCTTATGGTTTCTCAACATATGTCTCCCAAGATACAACGACCACTTCTCGTAATAGTAGCACTCTAAATTACGAGAACAACAAACTGAACAACATTTTGTTCTCTCTTTAAATGAAGATTGAATTTAGATTTTATGTAGAAATTATTTCTAGACTAAAATAATTTGTGCAAAAAGTTCGTTGACATTTTATTGAAAGTGAAATTATTTAAATTTGCAATCATAAGGCTCTATTTATAATATCTGAAAAATTGTGTCTTTTCAGCCAAATAAATTCTAGGATATTCCACAAATAAATTCTAGAATATATTTTCAGCCAAATAAATTTTAGAATATTCCACAATATCCTAATTCAATTTCCAATCATTTTCATATTTTTAACTAATTCACTTTGAACCTTAATTTTCCATTTACTCGAAATTGGTTCGAGCAACTAAATATATTATGTTAATCTACTCACGAAGTAGAACACGTTTGATCTTACAACTATCGTATTCGACTAAAAGTTTGCGCTCAAATATTTGATCAAAATTGATATTAATAAACCAATTTTCAACAATGTGATCTAGAAGTTGCAATTATTGCTGGCTATAGTGCATATAAAATGGCTTCGGTTTACCCTTCTTGGGAAAACAAAAAATTTATGTGAAAAGCAATTGTAAAACTTGACTTCAAAGTTTGAACATAGAGCGAGTAATTAAGGTGCAATGCTTATTATAGAATTTCAATTTTTTTTTTCATTTTAGAAAGCCAAATTGATGATTTTGGAGAAGAGTGGAAAAGGTCAATATTATAATTGAGATATATAAGAAATCCATACTAACTCAGACTTGTTAATATTAATAAAAATGTGTATACAATTTTATGTACTATTTGTCATGTTAAAGTGGATCGGATTACTAAGTTCGAGAATAACGTGTGGCATACATAATCTTGGCATCGGTGTCGATCTCAATCTAATCTAACTTAAAACAAATTTAACCTGAACTTAAAGAAATTTAAATTTGATATTGAACCATTTCGAACTTCATTATAACTCGTTATCCATCTCAATGGGTACAACTACACAGTACGCACCAATGAGCCCAAAGTACAAGTGATCTGTGCAGGCTTGATTTCCTTTCAACTTCATTGATTTCTTGATTTTTTTCCCCTCTATGAAATCGCTTATGGGATGTGGCCTCTGGGGTAGCTGAATGGAACAGTTCCCATGAACTCATTTTCATGTATTATTGTTGACTTTTGAACAGTGACACGTGGAAGTTAATTTGTGGTCGAAACTGATCGTCTATATAAGTGGTCCTAAAATTTGATTTGGTCCCACGAAAAGAAGATATTAGTGTGCAGTCAATCAAATCCAAGCATGACTTTAACCTGCTATAAAAGGTTATCTTTGAATGATTTTTACTTTTAAGGGACCCCAGAAATAGGATATACACATTATACTGTGCACTGTGTTCTCACTGGAGTTTTACTCCTATTAATTAGAGTTAATTTCACAAATGGTCACTGAAGTTTAAGAAAAAAAATTAAATTGATTCTTAAAGTATTTTTATGACCCATTTAATCACTAAAGTAAAACGATATTACATAATTGGTCACTTCGTCAGCCTAGTTAACACCATCTTCTACATGGCAACCGTTAAACCTTGTTGTGGACTAACAACTGTTATAACAACCAATTTCTTCTAAGTTCCAACTAACTTCCCATTTTAAATTTGTTGCGGTGGGTTATGGTTAAAGACAACGATTCAAGATTCTTTAGTTGAGGTTTTTTCTTTCAACCGTTTTTTAATTTGAAGATATATAATTTCACGACATGGACATAGTAACCATTATTCGATGTCAAGGTTTAACAGAGTCATATCGAATATGGAGATGTTGCTAACAGAGTGACAATTTATGTAACTAAATTTAATTTTAGTGACTAAATTGGTCAAAAATCTGTTTAGGACCAATTTTAAATTTAAGTTGAACTTTAGTGACCATTAGTGAAATTTACTATATCAATAGTGATAATTTGCATTTAGTGGTAAATGATTTATTTATATTGTTGATTTAATAAACTTATATTTTTAAAGCTGTAAATTAGGAGTAATTATATTCACATTACAATTTTTATTCTTTATACCACGTTTTAATTGTAATGAAAGTCCATCAATCTTTGACATTTTGATATTTATGTCTCTAATTTTTTTTTCTCATTTTTATTATTAACTTTCAATAATTTTCACATTTTGTCTTTGATGACGATTTTTGTTCAAATATTTTATTAATGTACATTGAAATGAGGTGGAAATATTTTGCCAAATTTTTGTATTTGTTATTTATTTTGCTTATTTAAAAATATGAGGGGCAAAAAAATATTTTTATGCACTCTTAATTATTTTTTTGGATAAAAATCATCATCAATGACAAAAATAAAACATGCAAATTAATAGGTTAATAATAAAAATGTGATAAAAAAAAGTTAAGGACATAAATATAAAAATGAGTAATAATTAAGGATTTTCATTGTAATTAAAGTATGGTGTAGTTAACAAATAATGTAGTGTAAATATAATTACTCGTAAATTAGCTTCATAGACAAGTAATTTACAATAAAGTCCATTGTTGGAAAATTCTATCTTTAGAAGCGACTTGAGCAATTTGAGGACATTAGACATCTTAAATTTTTTTTTTTAATGATAGATTTTAATATTTACTTTTTTTTTTAGTACTTTATATTCTAGAAATTATGTCGATAAATTAAAATTTTTTAATTAAATTTATTAATTATTATCAACCAAAAATTTTTATCGAAAATTCGATTGACAAAACTATTCAAAATGAGAAAATCAAATTTGCCATACTTTTATTGATAAGTTCACTATCGATATCAATCACTTTATTCAGTGGGTATCGTCAAGGTTGATCATGGTAAGTGAACTAATTTATTAGCCTCATATTTTAAGCCTAATTAATCAAGTAATCTAAAATTAATGAAACGTGATCAATCAAAACCCACATGAAATATGACATAAAACATAAGTTTTTTGGTACCTCATTTGCTCAACTCTTTAGTATTACCATTCCAAGCTAATTTATGTTCTTTTCCATGGTTGTACATCCTTTTCTTCCTCACTCACTTGCTTTGCGTGTAGGTTTTAATCTTGTTTAAGAAGCCTATTAGCCACAAGTTCAATTAGATTAACATAATTATACTCTTTCAAAATGTTGGGTATAACCTCATTTGTAGAGAATCTTTTTCCAGCCCGTATCAAATATGGGAAATTTTCATAATTATGTTCCACTTAGAGAAATAACATGTGAAGCTTTGAGTCATTCTTATCCATGTTTACGTGTTAATGAGAGTTGTTAAATAAGGGTTTTGCATGTCCAAAACTATTGGTTATATGTCCCCAATCTTTCACGCAATAGGCTTCCCAACCTTTCACGTAATAGGGTTACAAGTCCCCTAACTTCTAGTTTCCAACCTATTCCAATATGTAAATCTTGGTCCACATCTCACCCATACCATCAATATAATGTTAAAATTTTACGTAATTTTCACGTGACTAAAAATTAGAGTGAAAAACTATCAAACCACTTAACATGTCTTCAATTCAATTGAAAATCACGTGCAATCTTAAGATTTATGTTGACAGTTTTCATCACACATGCGCACGTTTGGCCAGGGCTGGCATTAAAATTAGGGAGGCTTGAGGAGAAAATTTAAATGAGACCCTTAATAAATTGAGATGTTTTAAAATGTAAATTTTTAACAGATAATTAAAACTTCGTGCATTCACGGACATATTTTATAATAATTTGTTTAAATCCAAATTAGATTTTTGTATAAATATATAATACTTTGTTTAGATCCAAATTAAATTTTCATACAAGTCAAAAGACTTAAAACTGTTATACAATACAGAAACAGAATATATCAAATCATTTTCACTTAATTAACAAAAATAAATAAAGTTCTTCGAATTAAAAATAATTGAAAATATCAGAGAAAAGAGAAAATATATAATAATAAAAATTAAAAAAAACATACCCATAGGTAGTGACGGTCCGCATTAGAAAAAGCTCATGCCATGACGAATTGCTAGCCGGGTCAACTCAACCCACAAAAATTGAACGAAAGCCAGACCCACCTGTCGGCCCATCCGAGTCGAGCCCATGTGGGCCGCGGTTCAACCCGGTTCAGCCCGTATGAATAAAAAAAAAAAATTTGAAATTACTAAAAACTTTAGTTTCCTATTGTAATTATAAAAAAAAATGTTTACATATATAGCAATAAATGTGTTAAATTACTAAATAAAAATAAATAACAATGATAAATTTATATTTGTTAATTTTTTAATTCAATTTCTATTTTTATATATATATTTAAATACTAAAACATCACACATCTGTCACATCTTTCACTTTAAACGGCTCTCTGCTATTTATAAAAAAAATTAAAATAGACCAGCGGTTAAAGGCCGAACTGCCCGGGTAGTGAACAGCCCGTCCGGTTCACAGGCCGGCCCATGGTTCGACCTCCTCAGCCTGTGAACAGCCCACAATTTGACCTCCTTGGCCCGTGAACGGCCCACGGTTCCAAGTCGAGACGGGTGGGCCGATGCGGGTTCGACCGGCCGGCCGGCCCGTCATGACACCTCTACCCACAGGGGTGTGTGCGTATATATATAAACATATTTACAATCAAAAGATGGTACATTTTTCTTCTTCACTGAATGAAAAAATGGTTGGAATTTGAAAAATTGTTTTGATTTAAGATAAAGATTTCTAAAATGAGGTTTAAAAGGAAAATTGCATGGTCTACAATTTAAAGATTAGATTAAGGTCTTTAAGATTAAGGTAGATAATGTATATTATATTTGGACTTGTTTTCTATTTACGCTCATTGCGTAAGTATACTGATTTAAAAAAAAAATGGGCCAAAATTCTTGGGCCCTGAATGGTTGGGGAGCCCTAGGCGGCTGTGTTTAGCAATGCTGAAATTATTTTTTAAGTTGCGAGTCCTATGAAATGTGTGAATAATAAATAGATAGTAGATCATATTAAATGTAAAAAATTTAAACTATGACAAACAAGCATTAAGACTCATATTCATAGAGTTAAATAGATTGTGAATCCAAAATCTTACTTTTGAAGATTGAGGAGTTCGACCTTAATTTTTTCTATCTTTCTAAGTGTTTGTAGATTTTGTGTAAAGTGACTGAAAACAAGAAAAAGAAAATTTTGAATAACGGCAAAGTCGAGGTAAGTGTTGAACACTTTGTCCTTAAGTCGATTTTGCCCCAAAACGGTGTTTACAGTTTATGGCAATCAACTTTCAAGATACAACGACTTCTACTTGTATTTGTAGCACTTCAAAACACAATCGCAACGAACCAGAAACGTTTTTGTACTCCAAAATGAATTATGAAAGAATGAAAACCAGAAATTATGCAACTAATGCAAAAATTTTGGTTCAAATAATGAAAATATGATTTGATTGTTTTTGCATATCAATTATTTGTCAAAAGGACATCCAAAAGGTCCTAAATATAGAGGATGAAAAGTTGAAAACGAAATGGTGTGGAGCCAAATCGTGCAACACTTCAAAAGGACATGTATGTTCGTGCGTAAACCTATGCGATCGCATGGTTTTAATATGCTGCGATTGCAAGGTACATTTTTTAAGACATAACTTAACCAAAGCTAACTATGCGATCACGGCTTTTGTCTCCTGCGATCGCATGATAGGACCAAAAAATATTCTGCTTAAAAATTCAGTCAGTTGATATCCCAGGATAACAATCCATGCGATCGTATGGTCAAAATTGACCCAAATTTGTTATTTTCTGTAATTTCTCATTCATCCGATATTGGTTTCAAGATACCAAATATACATTTCAAAACATACAGAGAAATCTGATTTCTCTTTCTCAGGGCAACCACGAGGGATGCTGCCCCCTCGACCCCTGCAACCTGACCGGGCAGGTCTATCCCTGTTTCGACGCTCCAAAGCGATGAAGTGGCAAACTAATTTGTCTAAACGAATTTGGTCGGGTCTGAATATTTTGGTCGAAATTGACAAATATTTAGTCAATATCTCGAATTATTAAACCAATTTTCAACACTAAGCAGATGCTACAATCCTCTTCTATTGTTTTTCTCTGTAATTCTTTTAAACATCGTTTTATTAAGTGATGATTACCCTTCACTATGTCGATATATAGAGATGGGTAAATGTAATTCGTAATAAATCAATATTTACGACAACTTAATTAATTATGTTCAAGATTACTTTATTTTTCTCTTTTTTATTCCAATTGTGATGTTGCACCATATTGATACATTAGCATTTTCTTGATGATGAATGATTGAAACATGTAACTAACGCTTTTAGCGGAGTCTAAGTTATAGGTTAAAGAGGGAAACCTTTCATTATCTATTCTTACACCACAAATTACGTATATTAATGTTAATGGGGGTGATTAATGCACTTTTGGACCTATTGATACCAACTTAAATGCTTGGACACCCAATATCTTAATGTTAATGGAGGGATTGATGCACTATCTTAATGTTAATGGAGGGATTAATGCACTTTTCGACCTATTGATACCAACCTAAATGCTCAGACACTCAATATGATGAGTTGAGATTTGCTGTCCCAATTTCATGTCTCATTGGCTGTCCCTCCAATGAAAACCATACACATTATCAATTAAATAAGTAAGAAGATCATTATGAACAGAGGAACAACCAAGAAGATATGAAATTAAGACAGCAGATCTCAAGTCTAATATGATAAGGGTACAAAATGAGGTTTAATGTATAAAAGGGCAAAAGGGAGGCTCATAACAAAGAGAAATACTACTACAAATAGCGTTTTTCATTGATTTACACTTCGAGTTTTAGAATTTATAGTGTACCTGTAAATGTGAATAACATGTTATGATTAAACTATTTTTAATTAATTTTAATTATGTCTAAATTGCACAAATGGTACGTAACTTTTGGCCGTTCTGTGGAAACCAAGCCCGATTTTGGGCCGAGGCGAGTGAGGCAACCGTCTTGGGCCCAAAACTGAAAGGGGCCCATTTTTATTAAAAAAAATAAAAAAAAAGTTTATTTGCCATTACTAAAGTTGCAAAAAAAATAAATAAATAAATAAAAATAAATTATGCACAAGTTTAAAGCCCAACAAAGTAAAGCAAGCCGAATTCTATGATGACCATAACTATTATTAAATAGTGGTCCAAAATCGAATGGCCCATTTAAAAAATTAATATTGAAGCCTGCCCATAACTTATCTGGCTTTGCGTTGGGGGCCTAATTTTTGGAGTTCGCTTCGAGCTCCGAACAGAGAAAAGTAGGAGCACTAACTTTTTTTACATTGATTTTTTGAAATATACTGATTTTAATTTTTTTATTCATTATTACTGATTATGATACATATTTACTATAAATTTAAAATATATTATTTCCAATTTAACATATTGTTAAAATCTATTAAAATTGAAAGTTGCTAAATTTTAGGGAGCAAAACATATCTTCCATATTTGGTAGAGTAAATTTAGTATTTCGAAACTCTTCATCAATAATCTTTCAACATCAAAGAAAAAGAAAATTTTCGATTATCATAGTAACCTTCTCTTCAATTCTTCAGGTGATTTTTACTACTTTAATCTAATACATTCGATTTTCAAAACATAAGCTATGTGGTGAATAATATTATCTATTTTATTTTTTATTTTTTGTGATTTCATGGTTACTACTCAATATTCCTAATTTTTGGGAAGGGAACAAACCTAATATCTAGTTTTGGGAACAAAAAGAAACATAATATGTGGGTTATTCTTTTTCTTGTTGATCCAAATTACAGATTCTTGGGTATTTCTTGTTGATTCAAGTTTTCTGATTCTTAGGGTTTATTTCCCTAGTTTTGAAATATATATTGTTGAAACATACTTTTTGAAGTTATTTTGTGTCATCGCATGTATTGGAAGTAGATTTTGTGACTGAAAGTTGTAGCCACTTCATGATTATCAACGTGGTTAACAATACATGTTTCTGCATATTGTTACTTCATCTTTATTATTTTTATGGCTATCGATTTATTGTTAATAAGCATTATGTCATGTTGGGTGATATCAAAAAATGTTAACTCTTTGTATTGTTACTTTAATATATCATAATATATAAATATATTGTTCATTGTCTAGATCAGCAGATTTATAACAAGGCCAGAACTAATAATTGTAGCTAAGAATGATGATGAGTTAAGAGACTTTCGATCCAGTAACAATCTACAGAATCAAACTTCGAATTGAAATTTTTGGACAGTTCAGATTAATTTCAACATATTTTGTTGAACAAAGTAAATATATCTTGATTTTGATTTTGTTGAACAATATTTGAATTTTGAATTTCAATTTTTGATGATATTCTTGGATAACAACGAAATGTAACCAACGAGTAGATAATTTGAATGGTAAATTTGCTAAAATCAAGATTTTATCAAAGATCCATTATTTTTAATTAATTCAGTTTGTTATATGTATTTTTCAATTTTTTTGTTGAAAGTCCAGTAAATTTCAAATTTCTATTACAAAGTAGTGTATATACGTAATTTTTCCTAGTATACATATGTAAAGAATTCATAAAAAAAAAAAAAAAAGAACCCGTAAAATAAGGTACAAGACCTAATTAACACTTTCACAAAACAAAATTTTAAGAGTTGGGCTTAATTTATCTCAATTGAAAATGTGAGAATTATTAGTAGTGGGCCTCCATATGAGCTCTTGACAAATTGTGTACATGGGGCCAGTAAAAGTGGGCCGATAATTCTGCCCAGATCTCTGGTTTTGGTTTTCTGTCGAAAATTCAACTGAAATCATTGTAGTAGTGAAACAAACTACACAAGACACATTTCTTTACATTAAGCAAAGTACAATTTTACCCTTTTTAGATTAGAATGTGTTTGTGTTAGTTTTTCCTTTAACACTCGTGATTTGTTTGGTATATTAGAATGGATCGTATTAAAAGTGATTAAAAAAAATAGGATGTATGCATTTCACAACCAAGGATCTTCCAACATGATGCGTATGATTAGCCAGTCCTAGTTCGGCAAAAGAATTAGTTGCCCCGCATGCTATAGTTTCCTACTGTTGAAACCTAGCTTCGCATTATTGCTCCTCAGCATTCCAAACCGCGCTATACTCTTCTAGGGTGTGCTACATGATGTTTTTTTTTTTTTTTTTTTTTTTTTTTTTAAATAGAACCACCACATGAGTGGATTATTTATCAATTTTAAAAAAAGTAAAGCATAAATTACAAGCTTTAATGGAGGAATACAACCTGATCTCTCCAATCAATCAATGAAATAATCAAAGATAAACTATGATAGCATAATAGCATCTCCAATGTACTATATCTATTGCTTTTTAGACGTGCTACATAAGTATATATAGACAGAGTTATAAAAAACACTCTTCAATGCATGTTGACGAGGTTTCAGGGCCCACAATTATACTTAGCCCCCTGACAGCATTTTGCAGCCGCAGCTGTCCAATTTCGGTCGCACTTTGTAAATATTACTTTCAGTCGTTATTTCCGTTAGTTTGTAATAGGTTATTTTCCGTTGTGATTCTTCAGCTTTCGAATGTCTACTCATGTAACTTAGGTTTTGTTACTTAAGCTATTAAATGGGGTAGTTGGTATTCAAAGTTTTGTCAAGCTTATTGGTATTCACACCATGTACCAGCCATTGTAATTTTCTGCTTTCGTTAATCAATCAACAAGTTATTTTCATGGCATTCAAATCTTTTGTTGCGAAGCTTTCTTTAAATTGTATTCATTACTGAATCGATCGAGAACTTGCGGAAGATAGTCTATCAGAGTAGACTACTGCCTCACGGTACTCTTTTCTGTGCTAGAAAGAAAGGCATCCCGTGATAGTTGGTATAAGAGCTTCGGCTCACGACCCTTGAGAATGCATCACACACCACTGAGGTGGTGGATCACAAAAAGATTACTAAACAGTGCTTGGATGCGCTCGATGGGCAAACTACTAGGTTATATAATGCTGTTGAGATGCTTGAGGAAAATGTCGAGATAGCAGAGACAAACATCCACGAATTGAACATCCAGCTGGATGAAAGTCGGATGATGTACGCAGCGATGACTGATGCTGTTGCAATTCTTCCCGATCTACAAGAAGAAATAGAAACTATGAGATTTCAGTTGCGAATACTTCAGTGTGTAGTTGGTAATGGGCAAGCCCTTGCACAAGAGTATGCACCTAGGCTTAGAATTCTTGAACCGCGTACCTATGGTGCGGCGCGCGACGTGAAGGAAGTCGAGAACTTTTTGTTAGACATGGAACAATGCTTTATTTCTGCCAACATTGAAGACGGGGCAAGAAGGGTTAGGTAGAGATGCAAAACTATGGTGGTGGACAAAATATGCTGATATTCAGGCCAACAGGGCCAGATAGACACATGTGAACTCCTTAAGGAAGCGATCAGAACACAGTTTTTTCTAGAAAATGTGGAATATTAGGCCCGACAAGCACTACGAGAACTGAAACATACTAGTTCCATCTAGGACTATGTGAAAACCTTTTCAGGGCATATGCTGGACATTCGAGATATGTCTGAAAAGGACAAGCTCTTCACTTTCATTGAAAGGTTGAAACCATGGGCGAGAATTGAACTCTAAAGACAGAATGTGGCTTATGTAAGTACGGTAATGGGAGCTGCTGAATGCTTGATGGACTATCAATCAGAACCCATAAAGAAGCGGTTGTAAGTAAATAGCCAATCCTGAAGGGAAGGAAATAGATCTTTCAAGCCTACATCAAACTCAAATGGGAGAGAATGCTACTCTCACCATAAGGGAGGCCATCAAGGCAGCTGTCAGAGTAACCATCAGCTATCAGGATAACCATCAGGGTAGACATTGGAACAAAAGAAAGGCACCGGAGAGCAAATAAAGTACTACTCTTAGAAAGGATAGGTGCTTCTTATGAAGTGGGCCTCACCGGGTGAAGGATTGCCCACATAAACAGTTTGTGATGCATTAAGCCAACTGAAAAATCGAGCATCAGGTTCAAAACAACACGTCCTGCAGGCCAACAGTCATTGCGAGGCCAATTCTGAGGATGTCGTTGGTGCATTCTTACACCGATGCAGTACAATATTGCATCGAATGATTGAAAAGAGCGATGTATCCTAGAAAATGGTAGAAAAAAAAGTTTCGAAACCTCGTGTTTGTAAGGCTAAAGGTTTGATGTACATTGATGTGAAGATCGATAGAAAACCAATTAAGGTCATGGTAGATACCTGTACTACTCAAAACTACCTTGCAAGTCCCGAAGTAGAGCGCTTCGAGCTTGTACTGAAAAAATATAGTGGGGAGGTCAAAGCAATCAACTCAGTTTCTCAATCGATTGCTGGAGTAGTCAAGTCCATACTCATTAAATTTGGTCCTTTTGAAGGGAGGACTAATTGTCTACAGTCCAAATGGATGACTTCAAGCTGATTTTAGGATTGGAGTTTCTTCGAGATACGAAGACATCATTGTTGCTGTTTTTTGATTCCTTGATGATGATGGGAAGCAAGCCATGTGTCATCCCCACCCTAGTTGGGAAAATAAGTGAGCAGAGCATCACAGCCATGCAAATCAGTAAGGGCTTCAAACGAAATGATCCCTCGTTTTTGTGTACTCTTTGACTATAAGAGATTGAGGAAGCAACTGGTCATATCCCAAAACCTGTTAGGAGACTCCTACAGGAATTTGAAGATGTTATGCCGGAGGAATTGCCAAGAAGATTGCCGCTAAGGAAGGCTATTGATCACGAAATTGAGTTTATACTGGGTGCCAAGCCTCCTGCTAGGGCGTCCTACCGCATTGCTCAACCTGAGCTAGATGAGCTTATGAAGCAATTAGCTGAAATGCTAGATAGTGGGATTATCGTGCCTGCAAAATCGCCATATGGAGCTCTAGTGCTATTTCAGAAAAAGTCTGATGGATCTCTTCGGATGTGCTATGACTATCGTGCCTTGAACAAAATCACTGTGAAAAATAGTTATCCGATCCCGCTAGTGGTAGATTGCCTCCACCATTTGAGCAGGACGAAGTACTACACAAAAATTGATTTAAGGTTCAGCTATTGGCAGGTTCTAATCAAAGCAGAAGATGAAGCGAAGATTATAGTAATAACTAAATATGGAGCATTCGAATTCAATGTTATACCTTTCGGTTTGACAAATGTTCTAGCAACATTCTGCATGATGATGAATCAGGTACTTCATGGGTTTCTAGATGATTCTGTGGTGGTGTACTTGGATGACATAGTAATTTATAGCGAGACTCTGGATGAGCATGTTCATCATGTGAGAAAAGTTCTTATTCAGCTATCGGAGAATAAACTTTATACAAAATCATCGAAATGTTCATTCGCCCAGATCTCGATCAGCTTTTTGGGTTACATTATTGAGCAAGGAAAAGTCCGTATGGATGCTAAAAAGGTTAAGGCAATCAAAGATTGGCAACCGCCAAAGCACGTACATGATGTACGCTCGTTCCTCGAGTTGGCCAACTACTATCGAAGATTTGTGAAAGGGTATTCAGAAATCGCATTGCCGCTAACCGAATTAAGAATGAGAAAGCTTGGGAGTGGTCGGCACAATGCCAAGCTGCTTTTGAGAAACTGAATGAGTCTATGTGAACAGATCCAATTTTGGCCTTACCAGATATGGCTAAAGCTTATGAAGCGCCGACAGATGCATCATATTTTGCTCTAGGATGAGTCCTAATGCAGGAAGGGCATTCGGTGGCACATGAGAGTCGAAAGCTAAATAATGCAGAGCGTCGTTCGGCACGTAAAAATGAGTTGTTGGCAGTAGTCTATTGCCTCAGAGTATGGCGTCACTATCTACTTGGATCTTCTTTCATTGTGAAGACAGACAATATTGATGTGAGTCACTTCATGTCACAATCGAAACTTTCCATCAAGCAGGCTCATTGACATGAACTTCTTTCAGAGTTCAACTTTGTATTGGAGTATCGTGCTTGATCAAGCAATCATGTAGCAGATGAACTTAGTCGGCGGGCTGACTTGGCTGTTATCTGTTCAATGGCAGCTCTTTCAGGGAGCGATGTTACGACAACCACAAGGGACCGAATATGGGCATTTCTGAAGAAGGACCCTGCAACACATTATTTGGTTGACCATATCAAACATGGAAAAACTTGACAGTTCTGGATAGATGAGGGTCTATTGAAGACAAAAGGAAACCGCATAAATGCTCCAAAATGTGGAGATTTGAGGAAATCATTAATCACAGAATGCCACGACACGCTTTGGACTGGACATCAGGGAAAGGAACGTACTTCTGGACTGTTACATCGTGCATACTATTGGCCACAAATGAGGGATGACATTGCGACCTATGTGAAAACTTGTTTGGTTTCTCAACAGGATAAACCATATCATAAAAAAAGGGACGGGCTTACTAGAGCCACTTCTCATTCCAACTAGACCCTTTGAGAGTGTATCGATGGATTACATTGTTAGCTTGCCAAAGATTGGAGATCTTGGCACTATCATCGTCGTGGTGGACCGTTTATCAAAATATGTAACATTTATCGCAGCACCTAGGTATGTATCCGCTAAAGAGACCGCTCGCCTCTTCTTCAAGCATATTGTCAAATACTGAAAGCTGCCTAAAGATATAGTCAGTGATCGAGACCCTCGATTCACCGGCACATTTTGGACTGAGTTTTTCAAACTCCTTGGTTCAACTTTGAGCATGAGTTTTTGTTTTCACAATCTAATTGACAGACGGAGTGGTTTAATTCTATGCTGGAATAATATCTTCGACACTTTATCTCTACTTCGCAGAAAAACTAGATAAAACTCTTGGATGCGGCTCAGATTTGCTTCAATATCCAAAAGAGCTCTTCTACCAATAAGAGCCCTTTTGAGATTGTTACTGGCCAGCAACCGTTACTCCATCATACAATGGACATTGATCAAAGTACCAAGTATCCTCAAGATAAGGGCTTCTCTTAAGAGTGGAAACGAAATATCGAAATTGATCGGAGTTATCTTGAGAAAGCACATAAACGATACAAGAAGACTGCTGATCAGAAACGTTGTTTTCTTGTATTCAACGTGGGATATTTGGTGATGGTGAAACTCCCTTACAAACGCCATTATAAGGTAATAAGAGGGACAAATTCTCGATTGATGCCGAAATATATCGGGCCATTACCCATCATGAAGTGGATTGGAAGAATTGCTTACAGAATTGAACTTCCTTCATGGTGCAAAACCCAATATATCTTTCATGTTAGTGCATTCAAGCCATATTTTGCAAATAAGGAGGATGCATACAGAAATAAGCCAAAGTGACCTACATTTGAATTGAAGAAAATAGGTAAGAGAATTGCTGAAACTATTATTGATCACCGAGTTACTCGAGCTTTCAAGAAAGATCATCATGAGTACTTAGTTAAATGGAGCGGATGCAGCAGCGAGGAGAATACTTGTGAAAGAGTTAAAGACTTTAGAGCCTACAAACCTCTACTAGAAAAATATCACGCAAAGATGGCACCGATGACGTTGCCAAATCAAATGGGAGAGAATGTCAGGGTCCGCAACTATACTTAGCCCCCTGATAGCATTTGCAGCCGCAGTTGCCCAACTTCGATTGCACTTTGTAAATATTAAATTCAATTGTTATTTCTGTTAGTTTGTAATATGTTATTTCCGTTAGTTTGTAATATGTTATTTTCAGTTATGATTCTTCAGCTTTTTAATATCTACTCATGTAACTTAAGTGTTTGTTACTTAAACTATTATAGGGGTAGTTGATATTCTAAGTCTTTTCAAGCTTATTGCTGTTCACCCCCTGCACCAGCCATCGTAATTTTCTGCTTTCGTTAATCAATCAACAAGCTATTTTTGTTGTATTTAAATTTTATGTTGCGAATCTTTCTTTAATTACTGAATCAATCGAGAACAGGTGAAAAGTAGACTACTGCCGCACGGTGCCCCCTTTTTGTGCTAGAAAGAAAGACGCTCCATGATAAGAGGACTCCGTCTAGTTGATTTGACACACCAAAAATAGATTCTGTCTACAAGTCCGTCTAAATTTTGAGATTGATTTAAATTTATTGAGTTACTTTGTCTAGAAATCCGTCTAAATTTAGACAGACTTCTAGACAGAGTAACTCAATAAATTTAAATCAATCTCAACATTTTATTAAAAAAAAACCTAGACAAGAAAAATATAAATTGAAGATTTAGAAGGAACCTATTGGAAACGAATTTATAATTTGACCGTCTATTTAATAGACGTAGTGCTGCATAAACTAAAAATCTATTTATTTTACCTGCCACATAAGCTACAATAGACAAAGTGCATTAAAAATGCTCTAAATGACTAGGAGCTCAAGAAAAACAATTCACTCTAAATTTGGAATGTACTCGTCATGCTCCTTGTAATCATACGTCACATAAGAGTTTATATTCTTCATTTCGAAATACGATAGTGTTGGTCCAAATTGTCGTGGAGATATATCCCTCGTCAAACTCTCCAACATAAAACGGTTGCATATTCGATTAATATTTCATAAATAGTTGATTATTTCACGAGAGGAAGAGTACACAAGAGAAGTCAGAAACCCTAAAACCCTTTTTCATATCATCCCAAACCTAACCTGCACTTCCAACTCTGACAACTGCTGGTTAGCAAAAACTACAGAAAACCATCATAAAAGCTAATATTTTGATCAATTTCTTGTAGAATCATGCAGGGAATTAGATACTATTTTCATCAGCATCCGGTTGTGCCTTGAAATGATTAAGACGGCTATCTCCAAGTCGAAGCGAATACGCAGCCTTCTTGTACTCGGCCCAGGTGAAGCTTCTGTAAAGAGGAGGTTTCTGTGGTGTTAGTAGTAATGGTAGGGAACTTATTGTGGCATCAAGTGTTGGAGCAGCAAAATATGCCATTGACATTCTTGACTTGTATGAATTCACCATAGCTCTATGTCTTACACTCAAGAACCTTCCATTTGTCATAACCTACAAGAAAAAATGCACATTAGTACACAAGAATTATACAGCAAATTATCTTGATGATGTTACTATTTAGAACGATAATCTCATGCCTCTCTATGACTATCTGTCTCAAAAGGGCCCCCTAAATAGTTCTTTACATATATTTAAATATTAAGTCGATATGTAGCGAACTCTTTTAATTTCAATAGATTTTGATGGAAAAAAAAAAATCACAAAACGGGCATATATGATTTCATTTGATGTAAGGACTTTTTGTCATTAGTTGTAATTGGTTGGCTGAGTTGAAAATCTCAACAGTGATAATCCATTTGACTTTAGAATTAATAAATTAGCTTGTAAGCAATTTTGACCCCAAAAAATTGAACGTTTTGTCAAATTAAAGTAGCTTCAGGAGATGAAAAAGCTGAGTCATGACTCAAACTTATTGGATGAAAACTGAAAAAAAAAACTGAATGGAGGGCCCCACAATTCCAGATGATCAGACTGATCTATTCTATCAAATCAATCCAATGCACTGAAACTCTGAAAGATGCATCCATCAACAGGATTACAATACATTCAGTTCAGTCCCAGTTCTAGTTTCAGTTGCATTATATATATTATATATCATTGTTTAAAAATATAAAACTTAGTTAGACGTAGAAGTCGAAATTTAAGTTTTTTGAATTTAGACAAAATTATAGATGAGGGCGAGGACGAGATGTAACTAAACGTATGGGTCACATCTCAAGTCCAGCACCAAGATGCTTTCTAAATATGTTTTTTTCTAAATATGTTTTTTAGGACATTGATATGTATCCGCCCATTCAATCGATCTATAAAGATATGGTTATGATAACCATGCACGACAGAAGAAAAAGGAGCCCAAAAATAAAGATGGGACCCACCTGTAACACGTCACCAACATTAATACAGAAGGCTGAAACTGGATGGGGGTTGACTGGGACCCACACCCCATCCACTGAGATTTGGAGGCCATCCACACCGTTGGATCTCAAAAGGGTCAAGATCTGAGGGTCAGTATGTTCTCCAAACCCAATAAAGGAGGGTGACGTGGCACCATCATCAGCCTTTGGATAGTGATTGAGTCTGAGGAGAGAGTCACTTTCAACGTCCCTGATTAGCCTGCTGAGTACAGAGGTGTCAAGGGCCCCTAACCCTACTGCCATCAGGTCTAATATTTCACATGCCAACTTCTTAACTGCTTCTACATAAGCCCTCACTGCAGAGCTGTCCCAATGCACAAAATACTGAGTTAATTATATTTTTTAATTACAATAGATTAATCATATGATTTCTTTTACAGATTAATCATGCGTCAACTGTCTTAAGAGTGTATTTGGTCCCACTTTTATAAAATTCATTTTCCTTCAAACTTAATTTTAATTTTATAGAATCCACAATTTTTATCAATTGTTCAATAACACATTTCATCAAACAAAATTGAGTTTCTAAACAAGTAATAAAATAAGAAACTACAAATGAAGCACACAAGTACACACATTTATACTAGTTCATTTTCATTTGGGGACTACATTGATTTCATAGTTGCACCTTTTCACTATAATGCAAAAGAAGATAATTATGTCAGATACACAAATCTCATACGTGCGATATAAAGATTTATAATGTACATCTTTAAAAATATTTGTCAATTGGGAGATGTAATGGGTTTTTAAATTTTTTATCACATTCGATGTAAGGGAGGTACTACCTCCTCATTTAAGTACAAACTCCATAGTAAGTTTGATGGTGTGTTGCATTTTATTTTATTTTTTAAAAAAAAAAAAAAAACCATCCATCACACACCAAAAGCGGCCTTTTTTAAAATCTTATATGCAGTAACAATGCCATGGAGGCCTAATATATATGTAAGACCCAATTTACATTTATATATCTAATTTTATTATATTGTACGCGATGAAAGACTTAAAGTTCTATATAATTCAATGATAAAATCGACTGAAAGCTAGACGTCATAAAACCAGGTTGAGAATAAAATCAGAAAATCCAAATAGAACTAGATTGAACCCGATAGCTTAGGAAAAGGATCTGACCATCTTAGTTTGGTTTTGGCCATTGGCACAATATTCGTGAGGATTGGTTGGTTGGGGTTGCTCCATTTGGTAAAAATGGTCAGCATAGGCCATCCCCATATCTGGGAAGGTTTCTACTTGTTTTAAAAATCTATTGATTTGATTGGACCTTGTTGATGTATACATGACTTGTCCCTCTGATTCTTATCTATTTTTATTGTGCTTCTGCTAGTACTAATTCACTGTATCATAATGTCTATCCATAACTACACTTTTCATCAATTCTTTATTAAATTCTAAAAATTTCAATAAAGAAGAGCTTAGTCCACCAATTATGTACTACTAATGTGACAATAAGTAGGAAGTCAATAATTAATTAAAACCGGTCCAATTGCATGTTTGACTGAGCTTAAAAAATTGTAGTACAAGTAAGTTTACTATTAAGTAAATAATTAAGTTATAACTTTCTTTTTTTCCTAATCAAAGTTCTAGATTAATAGAACTCTCAAAATAATGTTCAAGTAAGAAAAAATTATATATTCAAGAAATTACTTAAAAGTGAGTTTAAATAATGCAAGTTATGATTAAGACTTTAAGAGCACTGAAGAATATGATAACACAGGCATAGGATTAAGTATTACGAATTAATAATTATTTAAATCTAAGAGATTGACAGCAGAGAGACTTAGACGGTATGCAAGAAATTATTTATATTTAAATCATTATCAAATATTTATTTCGTTATTGAAAGAGATGGATAAAGGGTGCACGTAAGAATTTTTCTTAATGATTTTGAGGAAATGCCCTTCTAAATTGACAGCAAGATATTTTCAAATTAGAGAAAGTGTTTTTTAATTATGGGTGACAACTAGATTCGAACTGAAATTTTCAAATGACTGTGATATTAGTTAAAGAGACAACCAATTCATTTATTTCTCTCCAACATGAGACACTGCTACATAGTCAAACAATAACCAGTTATGACTAACATAAGAGTCATCAAATGAACTCGTCACTCATGATGCAAGAGAAGTTGACACACAATATTCTAAGTAATTTAAAAAGTTAGCCAATGAGCAAAAGTTTATGTTCAGATGGAGAAGTTCATAAAAAATACTTAAATGCTAAAGGTGCACCAGCTTAAATGGGGATAAGACTATAACTTAAAGCATCTCTTGCATGATATCTTCCACCATTAATGCTAGTTTAACTACTCCACCAAAAGTTGGTTCAAGACAGTATATGAAATTTTACGTATGTGTTAAGACTTTGATGAGAAAATGAATCGGGTTTTATATAACAAATCGGTCCATATATCTTCAACGTCTTAAGCTTTAGACGAGATGGTTCGATAAATATCAAATTAAGTGAAAGTACCTCAACTTATTAGGATCAGTGCTGGAAATGGATTTCGACTTGTGGTCGATTGAGAGAGGGTTTGTTTGAAGAAGAAGATATTCGACTTCTCCAATATCTCCCTTTAGTCCTATATTCTTGCAGCCATAACCATATGGATTTGCAGGCCCTGCTTGTTGTTTACCAGATGCAGGTTGCGCGAAAAACTCGTAACCTTGTTGTTCCATTCTTGTAATAACATCATGAGGGACACCATGGTTGATAACCTTAAAGAAACCGAACTCTTCACAGGCTTGAACAATGAGTTTTGAAACCTCGCACCTGTCGGCCAAAAGGTCTATAACTGGAATTTCAATATCTCTTATTTTCTCAGCTTTTGATAGGTTTGGAGAGGCCACCACCATTTTTGGGTTAACAGGAGGACAGGAAAGGAAAGAGATATGGAGGTTTGAAATGCTAATAATATTGTATTCAAATAGGGAGAGATTGAGAGAGATTGAGAGAGACTATATAATCAATGGAATTATGGATGGGATGAGGGATGAATTAAACATGTTTGGCTAAGCTTAAAAGTAAGTTGTACTTACTTCTAAGCTTAAAAGTAAGTTGTACTTACTTTTAAGTAACTATTTTTTTTTTTTTTTTTGCAAATATGTTTAGATCAAATTTTCTTCTTTTATTTACAAGTAAAAAAGTTACATATTTTTACAATACTTTTAGTGTGTTGATCGAAACACCATCAAAACTTACACAGGATTATTATACCTCGTCTAACCCCCAATAGGAAGATTTAGCAAGTACTCCTATCATGTCCATTAATATAAAATTACGTACAATTAAGAAAAAACTGATTATCTTACCTTACAAAGCTTACCTAGAAGAGAATATATTTATTTTTAACTTAGATTTCTAAAAAGTATTTTTCTTTCTAAATGCATGTTTGGCTATATTTAAATTATAATTTAAGTTGGTCAAACATATTTTTTAACTACACATTTCGTAAGACTCACAACTTACTATCTAGTTATTTTATAGGATCTATAACTTATAAGTACTTAAAATATACTTATTTACTTCTAAAAGTAAATTCTTTAAGCTTAGCCAAACACGCACCAAGGGGAATTTAGGAAAATGCAGACCTTGAATGAGAAGTACAACTAGCAAATTTATGTCCCTGGAGAACGTTGACTTTCTGCACTTGCTGACCTGATTTTTTTTTATAACCTTTTTTTGACCCTTCGGCTTTTTGATCGAATTTTCAAACTTTTTTTCTTTTTTCTTTTTGATTAACTTTCTTCTACTACGAGCTTTTTAAGAAATTTTAATTAAAAAATTTGATATAATATATAGTTAAAAAATTAATAAAAATTACAAATTCTATAAAATATATAGTTAAAATTAATTATTTGAATTTTTATCATAACTTTTTAACTGATTTTAATCTACACCAAACAAGTACTTAAGTTAAAATCTTCCCTGTCTTTACAAATAATTTAGATTTTGTCCCATATTACAAAAATATTTCCTAATTAATTTGCTTTTTTAACTCAGGATTTTGTAATTAACATTATTAGTTATTTTCCTTTATTGCTAAATCTCAATTTGACAGCTCAATATTACTAATAAGAAGGATCAATCTATATATCAATATGCCTATAAAGTATATATTTCTATGTTACGGAGGATCAGTCTAGATGGCAATGAATCACACATCCTACAATTGATTAAAATTAAAAATCTACAATTTATCACTAATATTAAAATGTGGGGCCTCTGCCATTTAGATTGGTGCTAAGCACAAATAATTATTTTTTCTATATAAAGAGCGTTCTAGAAAATAATACTAATAATTAATTAATGAAAATATGTTCGTCGTCTCTCTTTTTCAAGAATTTAATGATATTTTATGTAGAGGAAGTGGACTTATATTATTTTCAAACATTTCAACATCAAAGTATTAACATTTTGATACGTAATTGACACGACATTTCAATCATAGTGTAGTCATAATCAATCTCTCATCAATTAATACTGATACGTATTGAAAACATGTTATATTTGACAAATATTGATCGTAAATAACTCCAACATGATCCACATAATTATAAAATATAACACAAATAGTCTGCGATTGTATACCAAACATGCCGCGTTTCCTTATTTGAACTCTCTATTTCAAGAATTTAAAGATATCTAATGTAGATGATGTGGGTGTTATATGATCCTCAAATATTTCAATCTCGAAGTAATGAAATTTTAACACAGCTCAAACGATATTTCATTCGTGTCGTAGTCATAATCAATATTTCGTCAAATAATACCAATACGGATTGAAAACATATTATATTGGGCAAATCTTGGTCGTAGCCAACTTCAACATGATTAAAATAATGGTTAGCACAATTACAGAATGTATAACAAACATGCCACTCTTCGTACTATTGTTTAGTCCTAGAAATAAAATCTTTTTTCCAATTGTTTTGGACAAAGTGTGACCCATAATAAGTACTTGGTTAACCACATTTGGCCTCTATATCATGTTACATAATTATCATTCAAGGACTATGATGTGGTCCTCAACAAGAATTTTTTTCAATGTTTTGCTCCGGAAATAGATCAATGATCACATAATTTTTTTTTAAAATAATCATAATGTTTGGATGTTCTTCTTATAATTATATTGTTCTTGCAGAAAGTCATTACTAATATTTTTTAAATAATCGTAATATTTGGATCACATTTTCTTTATATTACTCTTGACGAGAGGTCAACGATTACGTGAATTATTTAGAAATTTTTAAATAATCACAATATATGTATTACATATTCACTATATTGCTCTTGAGGTGTGATTAATGATTATGTGAATTTTTTAAAAAATCAAAATATTGGGATGACGTCGTGGCTATATTGCTTTTTAAAAAATGTCAACTATTGTTTGAATTTTTTAATCAGCTTGTCATATATATATATGAACAAAAATAGGGAACGTAGTAGTGAATTATTTTTCTCTAAGAATGAGACATAATTTTCATGCTTGTAACTTTGTATAGCATATGATAGAGACAATTTGACAATTAGACAGGAGAATGGAAGGCACCACAAGAAAAAGATACTACTTTTCCAATCGTTCCGCGAAGACTAACGTTCGAAAAAGTTCTCGAGATTCTCAATCGTCCTTTTTTAATAGGGAGGAATAGTGTAGGAAGATAGCGAAACCATAGATATAATCTTATTTATTATAATATTTAATCATGTTCAATATTACAAATCAAATGTCCATATTGTTAAGAAATAAATCACATGTCGATTAAATATCGAAACTATAGGTAATATATAAAGATTTGAGACACCCATCTTAACAAGGTTGGCTTTTTAAGATGAAATTTCAATTTTTAATATGATATCAGAGTCATTAAGTTCCAACAAACAATTCGATATGACTAAGACTCAAACAACAAGAATTTCAAGATTGGTATACTCAAACGAACCACCATCTTGTGAGGGACATGCTAAGGAATAATTCACACATCTATTAAACATCAAAATTATAACTAACATAATTGGGCTACTCCTCTTAACAATATTGACATTTTAATTTTAATAACACATTTCATATATCTACAACTTTTTACAACTTTTCAACCATATATTTTATCAACTTTTACAAAAAAAAAATAATTTTAATCAAAATCAAACACACATTTAAAAACCTCAAACAAACAATTCAATTTGATTGAGACTCAAATAAGTACATAGATTTAAAGATTGGTATTCTCAAACGAGCTACTATCTTGCAGGTGCATATAATTAAGGGATGGATTCTGTATCAAATGAAGATGAAAATATTAACCAACATATGAGAATTTAAGCTACTCTTCTTAAAAATATTGACATTTTAAGATGTAACATATTAATATAGTATCAAAATCTATTAAACTTAAATGAGCATTTAGATTTCTAGTTTAGTGTGTTTAAGCGAGTCATTATCTTGCAGAACAAAGGTTAAATCTCACATCAATTAAATATCACAACTATAACTAATATATAAGAATTTGAACAATTCTTTTTAATAAAATTGATCTTTTAAAACGGAACTTTGAATCTTAGTATACAACGATTCTCCCGACAAAGATAAGAATTCAGCAAAAATTCTGACATTTGATATCTAGAGTACGTACTAGTGTACTAGACTCAGCCAACCTGTTGCTCTCATTGAATGTAAAACCAATGGTTGAAATTAATTGTTCCCACTAATAATTATAAGATCAAACTAAAGACAGAAAAAAAGGGGCGGAAGACAATTACAGGTAAAAAGCTTATATATCTATCAAGATCTATTGGGTATTGCTCGAGGAGAAGATATTATGCAGCTTAATACACCCCAGGGAGGGGAGGGTCCTCTTCAACCCTCAAATATTCAACATTTGTTGAGCATTGCACGCACGCTACTTACACAATTAGGCCACCCTTTTCATAAAATATTCGCGTGAGAAGCTGTCCATTTCATTTGATGCTCCATGAAATTATATACATGTTACGATCAAGTATTAATAAAATGTGTGGTGTAGGGCGAGGTTTCGCAATATATTATTTGTATTTACATGAAATTCATTGTTGGGTAGTGTGCATTTGTGGAACTACTGGTTTAGGTGAGTGATTTGTCTTAATCGTAGAATAGTATTTTCTGAATAATGACATTAGTGCATTCAAAGTGTATTGCACTTAATCATGTATTATAAATTTATAATGAATTACCTAAATCTTAAAAGTGATAATTGATACTTTCTGAAAGTTCTGAAGTTCTTTGATATACCAATGTGCATATCAATTGATATAATCAAATATTTCATTATGTTGGGAATTCGAGAGTAAGCAAAGTAGTGGGAATTTGTTGTCGTTGGGAAATTGTCACCCTAAATATGGGATTAAGAAGTCTTCTTAGGCATATTATAAAAAACAGTTTAAATTTGAACTTAGTGTTCAGAAATGGCTAAATCATGATTGATTTGTGGAAACCGTTAGAGAAATATGAGAGCTTAAGGAATTATAATAAATAGATTGGCAAAATAGCCATTTGGACTAAGTTCTAGTTATCGGAATCAGAAGGCAGCCAAGTAAGACATTAGCTTGGTGGATCAATAGAATGTGATTACAAAATAACATAAGCTCTACTAGTCTACTGTGGTTTTATCTAATTCAAGAGTGTAGTCTAGCTCGCACATTAAGTGTAATAAGCGTAGATCAATAATTAGACCATGCAGTCGAGGGTCGACTATGAGGCATCTAATTATTGGAATTTGAATCGTATAGATCTTATTGATTCCCTTTAGTAGCTACTTAAAATTCTTGGACTTAACCGTGTGAGTGATGAAAAGTTTAAGGATTACACAGCCAAAAAGACAACCCTATGCCCAATAAGTAGATGTGGCAAAACAGGCCCAACTCGCGGGCCGGTCCATATAACACATATGGCTAGCCCGCAAATTTTTTTTTTTTTTTTTTTTTTTCCATACTTGACACTAATCACTCATTTCGTGAATAGTCTCAATACATAATCCAAATAATATCAATATAAAATGGCATAAGTCCAAGTTTTCAACTTAAATTGTTTTTTTTGAAACATTAGTCCAAGAATCTCAAGCTACAACATAAAATTGTTTAGATTTAATTAAAATATAGTTTAATTCAAATTTCAATCCAAATTATTTTTAGTGTCACAAATAAATTATTTATTTTAAATTTATTTATAAGTAAATTTTTTAATTTAAGTCAAACATGCTTATATGTCAAAGCAATAAGACTAGCAAACTTTTACTATTTATATTTTAGAAAAAGGTGTCAAGAAATAATTTACAATTAACCAAAAAAATATTATTATTTTAAAAGAAATTTGATGATTATCTATTGATTAATGTATGAGAGTCCCAATTTTATAAATTAATCTCTTTAAAAATCTCAATATATATATCCAGCATGTGCAATTGCATTCTCTATTAGCATATGTAGTTAATTAAGAAAGATTACGGTGTTTTATGCTACGAGACATTGAAAAATTTTAAACAAAAGCTGACTTTAAAAATTGTTCATTTGTGTGTGGATGTATTAATGATGAAATTGTGTCTTTTGTGTGTGGATGTATTAATGATCAATACTCTATATTATTGATGTAGTTTGGTATGTCAAATTGAACATGATAACTAAGATTGTATTTGATGCAATATATTAGATTGTATAAAAAAAAATTATTTTAAAAAAAAGAAAAAAAAAAGAGAAAATTGTCAATAAGTCATCTCCACATGACTTGTTTCAAATTAGGTCAAAACTTTTTTTAAAATTATGATTAAGTCATACTTCATATCAATATTTTATATTAATTCCAAAATCACCCATTTTAACCATATTTTTCATTGACACAATCTTCCAACTCCACAAACCTCCTCACCTCCGGCAACAATCGTCTCCACCTCCGGCGACCTCCGGCGACCACCAGCGACGACCTCCGGCGACCACCAGCGATCACCTCCGGCAACCTCCGCGACAGCCGCTTCCACCTCCGGTGACCTCCGACGACCTCCGGCAACCTCCGGCAAGTGCTTCTACGGCGCAGTGTCACTTTTTAGGCAGTTTTTTAGTGAAAATTTTGGATCAATTTCTAGTTGGGGATTGAATGTTGTTAGCTGTGAAACAACAAAAGTAAATGACAAGCTACTTCATAGAATCCAGATTGAGGTAACAAATTAACGTGGGAATATTGTTATTAATTTCTTTGTTTTAATCTTAATTCTTGTATTTGATTATTTTTTCAGGCTAGTGATCTAACAGCTAACATTGATCTATCCGTGCTGCAAGAGAGGCTGACCAATATGATTAACCTGGGTTGAGTATTTTAGCAGTTATGTAAACAATGAGCATTTTCCAGTTATGTAAACAATGATGTAACATCTGTTGTTGATACTGTATTATAGAATAGCAACTTGATATTGTATTAAGTTGGTCATTAGATTATTTCTTTGTGTTGTTAATTAGTTGTGAAAGTTGTTTGATATTGTATTATACAAAACAGTATCACAACAGAAATGGGCATAGAATGCTGTAAATATGAGTTTGAATGCTGTAAATATGAACTTGAATACTCTACTATCTTATGTAAATAGGAGCTTGAATGCTCCACCATCTAATTGCTGTAAATAGGAGCTTGAATGTTCTATCATCTAATGTTTAGTCATGGTATGTTATTTGGTACTGTATTATACAAAACAGTATCACAATATAAATGGACATAGAATTGTTGTAAATAGGAGCTTGAATGTTCCATCATCTAATGTTTGAATGTATTAGTTTTAATCCATGATACTGTTTTAATGTTTTAGTTTTAATCTATGATACTGTTTAATTATGACAAGGTTTAATAGATTGAAACTTTGTCATAATATTTCACTATCATTTGAAACATGTTTTAATCATGTGATACTGTTTGAATATATGTGATCTTTGATACTGTTTAATTATGGCAAGGTTTGAACCTGTGATATTGTTTGAATGTCTTAGTTTTAATCTATGATACTGTTTTGTTTAGGTAATTAATATATTTTGATACCGTTTTAATCTATGATACTGCTTTAATCATGTGGTACTGTTTGAATCTATGTGATCTTTGATATTGTTTAATTATGGCAAGGTTTGAACCTGTGATACTGTTTAAATGTCTTAGTTTTAATCCATGATAATGTTTTGTTTAGGTAATGTGCATTAATATAAATTGATACTGTTTTAATCCATGTTTTAATATATGACTAATTAAACAGTATCAAACAAAATATATGACTAATTAAACAGTATCAAAGATAAAAGCATGATATCATAGTCATGTGTGTTGTTTGATACTGTATTATGCAAAACAGTATCACAAAAAACAGTATCACAATAGAAATGATCATAGAATTTGCACACGTGCTCAGAATTTTTATTATAATATGTTTTCGGAATGGTCTCGACGAGACGGTCAAGACCAGCAGCTTTGCCGTTGCCTATGATGGATTTTACCCGTTTGAAGTCGTCTATTTAGCTTAAAATGGAAATCTTTAATTTTTTTTTTCAAAACAGTATCACAAATTCTTTAAAACAGTATCAGGGATAAATGTGCATACTTTTGTTGCAAATTAAAGCTCTTCCAATATATCTGAGTCTCTTAAAAGCAAACACATACTTCAGAGCAATGCTAAAATGAAGAAAGAAGAACTCACAATCATTCTCAAGTTAATAAGAAGTCATGCAAAGGGTTCTCATCTAAAACTATAAACAATGTTTCTAATTTTTCCCTTGAATTTGAATATGTTTGAGATTCAATTAGTACATAGATTCTCATTGGATAGATAAGTATAAATTTATAAGGTGTTTAATAGTAGGTAGAAGAATTAATCAGTAGAGAATAAACAAGAGAATATTATTGTTCTTAAAATGTTTCATTAGTAGTACAAAATCATAGGTTTAACAGTATCACAACAAAACAGTATCACCGCAAAACAGTATCACCACTCAAAATCCGCGTTTTTTACAATTAAGGGTATGTTGGTCTTTTAGCTCTAAAATATGACTTTAATTTAATTAAGTTTTGAGCATATGACTTTAGAGCCCATAAGTGTCCAAACAGTGACTGGTCCTGAATTTACCCAAAAAAAAATTGAGACTATGTTGGCCCAATTGGCTGGGTTGGACCAGCATATTTCTAACTTGCACAAAATCGATTTGAGCCGATCCAGTCCAATTTTAAATGTGGCTCTCTTCTAACGGATCAGACTGGCTCGACCTAACCCATTTGCCAGCAATACCAATAAGGATTACTAAAGTTTTCTCGCTCAACAAGAATGGAGAAAAAACGTACTGCCCTATCCCCTAGGCACGTGTTATACAGAGAGAAAATGTTTTTATGTTCCTCTTACCTAGAATTTATGTCCTAGTCAAGAGTTTTGACGATTGGGTTTTGATTTTAAATCAATGGCTACTTGGTCGATATTTTGAAAAATATCAAAGGAGATTTGTAGGTTGAATCACATAGATTTGACATGTAAGTTTCAATAACACTTGGAACTGAAGTTTAGATCTGAACCACCCACGAGCCAAATCAAGGACGACGATAGAACGGGTGCCAGAATCAAGAACAGAACCAAATACAAATTTAATGACTGAACAAAGGTATTCCGCTTTAATACTTCGTGTGATTAAATTAAAAGATTACAATGTGTATTAAACATCTAGCCAAATCCTATTTGTAAAATGAACAATTTTTTTTTCTTCATTAGATTAACAAACTTATTTTCAATATTTATGGTGGTACATACAATTGATCGTGTTCAATATTTCAAGTATAGTGGTCTAATGTGTTAAGGGTGAAATTTCATATCATTTAAATACAAAGATAATAATTAATATATAAAAGTTTGAGCTTTTGGACAAGGTTGACAGTTAAAGATGGAATTTCAAGACTTGGTATTAGAGTCCAAATGAACGATCAACACGACACGTCTAAAGATCAAACGGATATTCGAATTCCAAGATTAATGTTTTCAAATGAACCACTATTTTGCAATGGTGAAAGCATGTTAAGAGTAAAATCGTACATCGTTTAAATAAGAAAATGATGAGGTTGACATTTTCGTTTGGAATACCAAGACTCAATACAATATACTCTTACATGTAAAAAATTCACGAGTCTGTGTTGTCTCTTCGACATGTCCCATTATGTACAAGACGAATGAAATTCATAAGTTCTATTATTATGTTGAATTGTCTAGTCTAAAATTTCAAGTTGAATAAATTTGTTTATTCAAGCTATAGCTTTTAATGAAATTGACGTGCAAGTTATAAATCCTTTCAATAATACCAATGTTAGGGCCTACTTGACATCGATTTTGAAAAATCAAAAATGACTTTTGATACAAGAGTATCTTCAATGTATTTTATGGACCGTTATCTAAGAGACACATATATTGAACGATATTTGATCTACATAGCATTAATATATATTGAATATACATTCAAGTTTAAATTTGGTCTCCAATGCATTATATGGATTGCTATCTAGGTGTATTTTATTTTATTAAAATCAAAATCAAAATCAAAATTACATTTAAATATGTATTAAAAATTTGAATATACATAATAAATCTAAATTTTGCCGAATCAACATATCTAACGAGACTTCTGAATTTAGACGGAGCTCTAAATATTGTCTGTTTTTTACCACGTCAACTTGGCATAGTTCTTGACAGCTTGCAATAGAAAATAATTTTCTTCTATATTATTTATTTTACTTATGATGCAAAAAAATATAGCAATCCACAGTTGCATTAGAGGTACTCTAAAAATATTACATATTAGGTAGTACTAAAATTATTTTTTAAGTGTTTATAATAAGTGGATTCTAAAAAATGTATGGATAATACATGAGTAGTAAATTGTAGATCTTACGAAATATATAGATAAAATGTATGTTTGACTAATTTAACTAGCTGAAAGTATAATTTAAACAATAGCAAACAATAATTTTTTGAAAGTGTTTTTCCAATTAGAAGAGTTTTTATAGAAAGCTGACACAATGTGACTTTCATAAAAAGCTCTTATGTAGAAACACGGTAAGTATTTTTTTACTTTAATGAATCTTTTAAAATTCCAACCTTATTCCTTACATTTGTGGATAAAATAAAAATACCCAGAAAAAAGTTCTCAATTCTTATCCACTCTTCTTTCCTTTTGTTTCTCTCCTTCTATGTATTCAGATTTGGAGCTTGAGACTATTGATTTGCTCTTGAAGTTTTGGGATTATTTTGTTTAATCTAATAATAAAATTAATATATTATTATTATCATTAATCGTAAAATTCTAGGGCGGATTCAAGAATTTTTGAATCTCGGACTGCTACTGAAAAAAATTGTACTTCAAAACTAGACTGTTACAAAAAAAAAAAATTACAATAAATTTTTTTTTAACACTAAAAAAACGATTTTTTCTGACTCGCAAATGTTATAATACTTGTAACATATTCATACTAGAAAGAAATAAAAGTTCTTTTCAAATAGAAAGTTCTTATAGAAATTTGTTTTCAAACCCTAATTCAAAAGCTCTGACTTTTACTTTTCTTTTTCTTTGCTTAAAAGCAGAAGAAAAAGCTATCCCAAACAGATCCTTATTATATCTGAAATAGGTTGAAATGTCACATTCTACTTTTTGCTTAAATTCAACTAAACGTAATAGGTTGTACTTTCACATTTTACTTTCTCACTTAAATTCAACTAAACATATATAGATCCACATATGATAGGCCAAAAAATTAGTCTATATTTTCCCGACTTAAATTTCTTGATTATGTTAAAATTGAAATAAATTTCTTGATTATTTTAAAATTGAAATAATGTTTTAGTCGATCATCAAATAACAAGGGAATTATTTAATAAATTGTGATAATTTTTATTTTGTCTGAAGCTAGAAAATGAATAATATTAATATCCAGTTAATCGAAAATCATACAGTTTTGAAATTTATATGCAATATTTCATAGGGCTTCTTCCACAATTATGCCCATTTAATATTAAAATTCTAAAAATACTATATATTTATCATAATTCCCAAATTATTGGAATTCATCAACAAATAAAATCAAAAATACTGCTGCCCCAAAACGTGAATTTGGGTTACCCAAACCAAAACATGAAATTGCTAAAGAACAGGAATATCAGAAGAACACGCCCAAACAAATTCAAATTTGTTTCGAACTCCATAAATTCATATCAAATTGATTTTCTGCGATTCAATCCGTGTTCGAACATTCAGCTGAAATAGGAAATTTCGTCAAAACATTCATCCAATTCAATCAGTATTCAAAGCTTGGTTGGGAGGACGAAATTTCTTCAAATCAATTGTTCGGTGCAATTTATGTTTGAAGCCTGGTCTGAAAGGGGAATTTCTTCAAATCAAGGTACTATAATATTCAAAATCAAAGTGCAATATGCGATTCAATGATTTTAATCAAATTATTAAATTTCAGAAACAATTGTGTTATATGTTGTTAATATTTGATTTTGTAATTTCAAATTAGAATTATGATATTCAAAATTGTGTGATCTGATATCCAAATTTCAACTGTGAGTTGCAGATTCTTTTTTTTTGTAATTATAAATGCATCGTAGGTGGCATTCAGGTATTCATCAGTTGCGATGGGTATACAATAGGCATTCTTCTTCCAATGGGGGTATGCATATGCTGTACTGGTTGATATGATTTTGTCAGAATTAAGGCTTGATAGAAGTAAGAAAAGTGTATTTATACAATATGAAGTAGATAAAAATATTGCACATGTTAGGATTACAAATGACAACTCTGTCATATTCTACATGGAGCTGAAGTTGAAGAATGACAAAGTTACAACATATCCATTGCATATTGAGGTTTTACCACTGCCAAAAGAATTAACAAGTGTTTGTTCATCTCAGACCGGTAATTTTGAAGGTAATGATATTATTATTCGAATGAAGCTTAGAGAAACTTATAATAATTAGGGTAAGATGCTAAATCAATTTCGAGCATTGAGAAATTTGTTTCAAGTGTAAACAACACATTACTGGAGTTGGAAGAAAACAATGTTGATCAAGAAAATGATGTGGTAATGCACCCTAAAATTGAATATATTGTCGTTGATTGGATATTTAGAAACAAGAAATTGCTGTGCATGACCATAGCATTGTATGCTTTTGAGAATAATTTTCAGTTTATGGTATACAAATTGGACAAGCAAGAGTATGTACTCAAGTGTGTTGATGAAAATTGCAAGTGACGTTTTAGAGCATCCAAGGTAGGCAAAACTGATATGTTCAAAATACAATATATTATATATGATCATAATTGTTTATTGGATGTTATTTTGAGATATCATAGACAAGCAAAAAGTGCATTAATAGCAAATTGTATCAAACACAAGTATACGTCTGCTAAGACTATTTACACACCTATGGACATTATGCATGACATGGCTAAGACATATGGACTTCATTTCACTTATGGAAAGGTTTGGAGAGCTTGTGAGCATACGTTGGAGATGGTAATGGGTGATCCCGGGTTGTCATATAGTAAGATCCCACTATTTTTTCACATGCTACAAAAAATGAATCTTGACACATTTACACGGATTGAGGTTGATGAATATAATCAGTTCAAATATGTTTTCATGGCAATGGGAGCATGTCTACAAGGGTGGAGACATTGCAACCCTATAGTTGTTGTTGATGGTACATTTCTCACAGGTTGTTACGGTGATACTCTTTTCACAGCTTGCACTCAATATGCAAATAATGGTACATATATATATATATATATATATATATATATATATATATATATATATATATATATATATATATATATATATATATATATATATATATTTGCGTTTTGTGTTGGTGATTCGGAGAACAACAACTCATGGGTGTGATTCCTAAGGATTTTTAAGGAAGCTTATAGTGAAAGAGAACACATGTATTGTATGATACAGGCACACAAGTATAGAATATGCTATTAAGATTGTATATCCAACTGAAATGTACGGTGTGTGTGCATTCCACCTTCTACAAAATCTGAAGAAAACCTATAGCAAAAGTGCAAACAAAACATTATGAAACCTTTCAATGCAGCATCTAGAGCATATACTGTTCAAGAATTTGATTACCATACGGAGCAGCTCGACCAACTAAACAAGGAGATCCGCACATATCTAGTAAGTATAAATCATTAACTTATAAATAGTTTGTTACTTATATTATATTAACTTATAAATAGTTTAAAATTCAAATTATTACTACTTTTCAGGAAGGTGTAGGCCATGAAAAATGGTCAAGAGCACATATGCCAAATAATAGGCTTACAACTATGACCTCAAACATCGTAGAGTATGTAAATGCAACCACCAAAGCCTAAAGAGTTACCCTATTGATTATTTGTTTGAATCATTGAGATACATATTACAAAGTTGGTTTCACAAGAATAGCAGTAAGGCACAATCTACATTTACAAGACTCGCTAGCAATCAAAAGAAATTATTGAGATCAAATTTCGACAATTCACTGAAAATGAAGGTAATATAGACAACTTCAAAAGTTATATGATATAAATATTTACTTAATGATCCAAACACAAATTTTGTACTTACTCAGGTTGTCTTTGTATTCCATGTCTTACACATCGACTTTTTTTTTGTAGGTGTTGCTATCAAGTGATGTTCTATACCAGGTAAGTAACAAAAATACACAACATTTAATTGACATGGATAGACAAACATGCACTTGCAACATGTTTCATGTAGATGTGGTACTATGTCCATATATATTGTCGGTTATCAGAAATAATGCGTTACAAACATATCACTATTGTTCATATTACCTTACAAACGAAGCCTACATTTTTGCGTATGATGGGAAAATTGAGAAACTTGGAGATCGTGACCATTGGACCATGCCAAATAACTTGGAAACAATTGTAATTTTTGCTCCAAATCCAAAAAGACAAGTGGAAAGACCTAGAGAAAAGAAAATTCTATCAATACAAGAGGGCAATAATCTACGAAATGTAGACGGTGCATGGGTTACGGGCATAATAAGAGGACTTGCAAGCAACCCTTGCCACTAAAACATACTAACAAGAAGAAACGAAGAACTAAAAACTTGTAACTTGGATATTGAATTGCAAAACGATATCTTACTCTATGTCTATGATATCGTTATTTTTCATAGATAAAAACATTTTTGATGGACTTTGTATTGCTGGATTGGTATGTTGGATTTTGGTTCAAGATACATTTGCATTTTCTTTCTGATGCTATGCAACTTCGTATTCCTTCGTTTTTTCATTTGTACTCATTATGCCTAAGCATGACACATTTAGATTTGAATGTATAATATGACTGAAAACATATTTAAATTCAATTTCTGCTTGACATCCAAGTTGGGGAATATTTTTGTAATTTTAGAAGTTGTAAGTTTGCATCAAATCCAATGTGGTCAAAATATCTCATTTGATTATATAGATTTCTTCTACTATTCTACTATTTTGTTAGGAACTAGATGGACCAAGTGCAATAATTATATATTGTTTTGATGTAATAGCGAGAACAAGTAAGTGAGATGTAATTACCACTATGATTACAACTCATGGTAATGATAATATCTATTTATATGCAATAAACAACATTACCATGAGCAGTTACCAAATTTTACTTAGATATACATGTTATTGAATTTAGCAATCATTTAGACTTCATATATGTTCCACTAAATCTACCAACCGGATCATCATCTTTTGCTGATGGTTGATTGAGTTGGTCTCAATTCTCTTTTGTTTTAACTTAGATATAAATGTTATGAATGTTTAGCTTTCTTATCAATTGATAACTACAAATCTCATCTTTTCCTGATGGTTGATTGAGTTGATCACTTCAGGTTATCATGGATAACATAAATAACAACTATGAGTTCTGTTTTGACTCAAAATCGACCATTGGGGTTGAATTTCAGGCTAGATCTATCACCATTAAATCCATTGATAATAAAACCCAGATCTGGGACACTGCCCAGCAGGAAAGTTAAAGACTATCCCTCTTTCTTTCTTGCTCTATTTAGTCTTGATGTTTCTTACAGTTAAATTCAGGTTTTAGCCCAAAATTAGAATCAGAAATGTGGGACGTACATAGATATGTTTTATGAACAATACTTGATAATGTTTTATTTTTAATATTGTACACTAGTTTTCGTTACATTATATCATTTTTTACCAGGTTTATTAACTCTTTTTTTTCAAACTTATTTTCCACCACATGTTTCGTGGGACCCACAAATTTTATCAACTTTTTCACTACACATTTCACCAACTTTTTTCAAAATCTCCAAAAAAAACTACTTTTAAACTCTACCAAACAAACACACATTCAAGTTAAATATTTTATAGTTGAATTAATGATATTGTTTCAAAATGCTCTATTAGTAGTACAATATCATTGATACCGTTTTCATTCAAAATGCTTGATAATATTTCAATTTATGATATTGTTCTTCTATTGAGTTGTAGTTTGTATATGTGATACTATTTTATTAAGAGATTGTTCGGTAGAGTTTTTTTTTTTTTTGGAAAAGAATAAGTTTTTTTGGTTACTTTTTTATTTTTCAAATTTGTTTGTAGTGTAAAAATGATTGAAAAATAAAAAATTGTAGGCAAAAAATGAATTTTTTTGAGAAAAAACTCTACCGAACATGATCTAAGATACTGTTGTGTATGATATTAATATATTAAAATACTTTTATCTATGATACTATTTTATTTAGATATCGTGCTATGGTTTTTGTTAAAATATAGCATTTGTGCTCACATAAGCATGTAATTGATAATAATGTGCTTCAGATATTGTTATATTTGCTATTTTTAACTATACAATACTGTTATATATAATATTTTTATTATAATATTGATATAAATGTGATCCTAATACTATTTTCTATGATACTGATTTGTTATACTATTTTTTTAAAAAACTGTTTTCTATGATACAGTATCAAACAACACACATGAATGCGTAACAATAACATCTTGAAACCAATGTTTAGAAAACAGGATCGGACTGACCGGTTCAACTGAAAAAATCAAAAACTGGCCTCAAAACCGGTACGGTCTACTAAAATAACCGCCTACTAGATAACTGGACCGCTAACCGAGTTTTATAGCGGTTTAACTGTGAACTGGGTTTCAAGAAATGACCGGTTCAACCTGGTTAAGCCAATTTTAGGGAAAAAATTAATTTGATCAGCCATTTTCTTGATTTATCTTCAGCCGCGTTCTCTTCTTTTCCCGATTTCTCCATCAAATCACCCAAATCTTCTTCTTCATCCATTTTCTGATATAATATGGATTATGCAGAAACTCTTTATCAACATCAATATTTTATATCTGACGTTCTTTTGTTTTCTTCTTGAATTTTTCAGGTAGTGCCAAAGATGCAGTTATATATGGAAAAGGTGGAGCACAGGGTTGTATTTTCTGATAGGGGTGCATCGAGTGGCGAGAGTCAGGCAACAAGTGGTGTTGATATCAGGTCATTTGGAGATAGTTAGACATTGCCAGAGGTGTCACATTTGGGTTGGAGAAGGTGGTATACTTTGAGAGAGCTCGAGGCAACTACCAATGGTTTAGCCGATGAGAATGTGATTGGTGAAGGTGGGTATGGTATTGTGTATTAGAGCGTGTTGGATGATAACACTAAGGTTCATTAAAGTTTTTCTTTTTCCTTCTTTTGATATGTTCTATGAAGTCATACAGTAAAAATTGTATTTTGTCTCATTTGTTTGTGCTAAATTAATGTTTTAAACTTTGAATTTTATTTTGGACATGTATTTTGACTATTTTCTACTAATATTGGAAGTGGACATTATAAAAAGTTTATTTGAAACCAATTTTTGTGAGTTATATTGTTTGTAAATGTTGGTTTATTTGTAAATAATTTATTTTTGGAAATTTTGTGAGATTTATATATTAATTTTTAATTTTTTAATTGAAACTGCAACTTCGGTTCGACCTTTTGACTCTTGACTCTTGAACCGTTGCTTTTTTCAAGTTGATGACCGGTCCAATTTTCTGAACATTTCTTAAAACACATAAAAATGTTGATGTATGTGAAACAAATGTTGTTTTATTTTATTCGACATAAAAATAATTACAAAACAATTGTGTTTTTATACATAAAAAAATAATATCTCCAACAAAAATAACTTAATTCAAGGAAAAAACTATTCATAAAAACTGAATCCACCTACAAAATAACAATCAAGAAGCAATTGTTTTCAGAATTTTACAATCCATAGACTGTCCAACACTTCTCAGAATCACTGTCATTACCTGATAACGATAGCAAGTTCTATGATACTATTTTCTAAGATATTGTTTTATTAAAATACTGTTTTATATGATACAGTATCAAACAACACACATGAATGTGTGACAGTAACATCCCGAAACACATAAAAATATTGATGTATGTGAAACAAATGTTATTTTCTTTTATTCGACCAAAAAATAATTACAAAACAATTGTGTTTCTATATGTAAAAAAAAATATTTCCAACAAAAACAATTTAATTCAAGAAAAAAAAAAACTATTCATAAATATTGAATCCATCTACAAAATAATATTTAAGAAGCAATTGTTTCCAGAATTTTGCAATCCAAAAACTGCCCAACACTTTTCAAAATCACTGTCATTATCTGATAACATCGTAACGATAGCAAATTCTATGATACTATTTTGTTAAGATATTGTTTTCTATTATACAATATGAAACAACACACATGACATCCCAAAACATATAAAAATATTGATGTACGTGAAACAAATAATATTTTCTTTTATTCGACAGAAAAATGATTACAAAACAATTGTGTTCCTCTATATCCAAAAAAACAATATCTCCAAAAAAAATAAATTAATTCAAAAAAAATAAGAATAAAAATATTCATAAAAACTGAATCCCCCTACAAAATAACATTTAAAAAGCAATTGTTTCCAGAATTTCACAATTCAGATACTGTCCAACACTTATCAGGATCACCGTTATTATCTGATAACAATTGTAGATTGTTAAAGTTTAAAATTTTATTTTTTAAATGATTAGAAAAAAAGAACAAAAGAAAAAAAATTGTGAATACACTTTTATCACTTACAAAAAATATTAGGAAATATTTGGGTGATCGACAGTGAGTCGTGAAACGCCAGGGACGAGGTGCAATAGCTGGTGTGGGGTGCGAGAGAAGATGGTGGTCACGTGTGTTGCTGAACTGAAATTTAAATATAGATTACAATGGTAATTTTAAGATTAATATGAAATTTGGCTGAAGAGTATGACTTCATCACAATTTAAAAAAATATTTTGACATTATTTTAAATAAGTCACATACATATGACTTATAGACAAATTTTCCTATTTTTTTTTAGAGTATATATAATTTTTCCCCTTCAAATGATTTTAAAATAGTGATATTGCTTTGGGCCGATAGATCTCGAACTTGGGCCACTTTTGTGCATAAAGCCCACGGGCTTGCGTATACAAGTCTAGATAATATATATGTTCTAGCCCATTATTAACACCATAAAAAATAGAAGAAAAGCTATAGACTTTTTGATATCATGTTTAGCCAAGCTTAAACTTATAATTTAAGTTGGTTAAATTGGTAAAATATATTTTTTATCTATATATTTCATAGGATCTATAATTTATTACTCACATATTATTTATACATTTAATAAGATCCATAATTTATAAATAGTTAAAAAATAATTTCAATAGTATCAAACATGCATTACGAGATTACCCTTTTGTTTACATGTTTAAAAAGCAGTGTTTTTTATCTTTGTTTTCGTATTGACTGTCAAAATCGTGTTAATACGTGCAGTGGCGGACATAGAATTTCAGTCAAGAATGGACACTATATAAATAATAAGCTAAAAATATTGAGACGAATTATACAATAAAGCAACAATTAAAAATTTCAATACAATATAATTGTCTATAACGAGTTTTTATAAGCTTAAATCGTTTAACAACATTATTATTACAAATATTATCAAAAATATTTTTTTTCAACATAAGCAATCATTCATCCATTCATCTCTAATCTGATTGTTCAAATGATATTTTATGATATAGATAGTTGAAAACATATTTTCTATCGTAGTAGTTGCAATTGATAAAAGAAAAATCAATTTGATGAGCAAATAAATCAAAAAGTAAATCTAGTCTTTTTTTGTATGTCTAAATCAGCTTTTGTGTAAAGCCATTGACCTCTAATTCTTCTCAAACTTGAAAATTCCACATGGAGGAGCGCACATTTATTTTATAATTATATATCAAGTTGATCACCAAATAACACAAATTGAATATTAGAGAAGTTGTTTAGATAAAATTTAGCAAGTTAAACCTGGACTTATCAAAAATGAAAATAAATTAGTTGAATACAAATATATCAAATAAATAAGAAATATGTGTAAATTTAATTTAATTTTTTTTTTTTGAAATTGAGCAAGGGCCTGGCCCCCTCTTGGGCCCAAGTATATCCGCCTGTGAATACGTGGTAATATAATTCATAAACCTTAAAAATTTTTCAAATTGCGATAGTATGTGGTAATACAATTGATCAATCTCTTAGAGTATGTTTGGTAGAGATTAAAAGTAGTTTTTAAAGAAATTCTGAAAAAAATTGATGAAATGTGTGGTTGAAAAGTTGATAAAAAAAAAATGTAGACCTATAAAACATATGATTGAAAATAAGTTTAAGAAAAACTATTTTATTTTAAATTCTACCAAAAAGTCACTCCAAGATTGTTATCTATATTTCTTTATTGGGTTCGTGATAATCGGCAATAATATGATTTATGAACCTTATTTAGCCACTCCAAGATTGTATTCTATATATACTTATTGCATCAAAGAAATCGTGTTATTATGTTGTAATACGATCCATGAACTTCATTTAGTCCCTCTAAGATTCTTAAATTTTTTACTGTTCACATTTTCGTCCTACACGACGTCGTTTTTCAACTTCTTTTTACAACGTCATTTTGTAATATTTTTTAAGCTGCTTTTGAAGCTTAGCAGACTTTTATTGACTATAAGGATTACAATTGGAATTACATTAAATTCAGTTGAAATTCAAATTCATTCAAGGAGGAGTTTTGTCTTTTTTTACAACTTCAATCCTAATTTGTTTTATTCTCTATTACTTTTGGAGCTGGGAGCTGAGTTTTGTGAAAGATATCTTACAGTTAAGATTTGTAAGTATTATTACAGCAGTTTTAATTTTTAGTGTTAATTGGAAGTATTATTACAATAATTTTTAAGGTGCAGTTGTTGTTTACCTTTTACAATTATCATTGATTTTTTACCTATTTCAGTTGGATTTTTGTAAATCGAAATGTTCCTTTCCTCTTGTCCTTGTTGTGTCTGCTTCATGCTCTTGGATAATTTCCTCAATAACATAATCAATTTTTTTATGCATTTTAATCAACATTTTTTCCAGTCCAAACAAGAAATGAATTAGTTTCATTGAAGGAAAAATATCAGCAAAATTGAAAACTCCTTCATATGATGCTGATTCTGTTATGTTATCAGTAATATTAATTTTTTTTCATCTTTGCATTTTCTCCCAACAGCAGCTCTACAAACAATGGAACTTTGAGCTAATAAAACCTTTTAGGTAAGATTTATTGGCTGTCCTAACAAGATTGAATCAACGAAACGAGTCAAGAAATTTCTTCTTGGATAACACTGTAATATGGCATACACACACTGTGGTTGCCGAGACAGCTCAGCATCTCGGCAACCACACACTGTGGTTGCCGAGCATGTAAAGCATCTCGGCAACCACAGTGTGGTTGCCGAGATGCTTGGCAACCACAGGCCAACCTGTTCTTGAGATGCTATGCTATCTTCGCAGTTACATGTGGTGGTTGTAGGCTACCAAATTGTGGTTATTGTGATTCCCTAGGCAAGAATAGTAGTTTAATCTTTTACAGTTGTTACTAAAAGTTCTTGCTAAATTAGTTGAAAATGATATTTTCATTTTGTTATTTTAGTTTGTATTAGACTTGGTGATTTTTTATTTTTTTGGTATTTATTTGAAGCTATTTTCTGTTTGCTTTATTTTATATAGGTGTTGTAGATAGATGAATACACAAGAAAAAAAAGATTTGCGGAATAAAAGAAGGAGAGAATTGTATGCACAGAGAAAAATTGAGCCAAAAAAGAAAGTTACTAGGTTGCAGGGTAGTTCAAGTTTATCAACAGGCAAGTATTTCTTAAATTTATATACTATATATTAAAATTTTTTTGAATATGCATTATAATATTGGATTTCTATTTTGTAGTTGATAATCAAAGAATGGTTGATGAAGGTGATATAGCTGTTGAGGAACTTGATATAGTTGATGATGATATATTAAATAATAATTCTAATATTACACAATATAGTAAATATGTTGCTATACAAAATATTCCCACAAAAACTCATATATTAACACCACCAACAATTTGTAGGTACTGTAAAGCTATAAAATTTGAGAAAGAAACTAAAGGTTTTTGTTGTTGTGATGGTAAAGTGAAATTGAAAATAAATTCTTGTCCTGATGAATTGTATCAACTATATACTACCAATTCCAATGAATCCTTACATTTTAAAAGTAATGTACGCAATTATAATAATCATTTTGCATTTACATCATTTGGGGTAAAATATGATCAAAATTTGGGAAAATCATACAAAAGTATATATACATTTAGAATTCAAGGACAAGTTTATCATTATATAAATTCCATTATACCTACTGATAACAATCCTTCATTTTTACAATTGTACTTTTATGATACTGAAAATGAAGTACAACATATGTTACAAAAATCAGATAAATTTTGTCAATATATGTTGAATAAATTAATCAATATATTGAAGATTAATCCATATTCAAAATTTTTTCGTTCATTAAGTAGTGTTGATTCTTTAGAGTTATGTAAAATACAAATTAGATGTGATGCGGGACTTGATCAAAGAGTATACAATACACCTTCAGCATCACAAGTGGCTGCGATATGGGTCGATGAAGATCCTTCTATTACTACTAACACTAGATCAAGAGATATATTAATACATTGTCATTCTGATAGTATACATAAAATACATTACTATTTTGGTTGTTATGATCCACTTCAATATCCATTATTATTTTCTTATGGTGAATCTGGATGGTATGAAGGTATCCAAAAGTATAGTCTAAACAATGTTGATTCTTATAATATTGTGAATAATTTGTTAGATATAAATGTTATAAATTCTGCGAATCAATTAATTGAAAACGAGAATTCAGGTTAATATTTTAAACATAGTCTATTATTTTATTTTTATTATGAAACTTTATTAATTTTATTTATTTATTTGCAGTTATGAAAAGGCCTAAAAAGAAACTACAAGTATCTTGCAGGGAATATTATTGTTATAAGTTACAGGTAAGACCTACTAATAAGTGCATTTTACTTCATGCTAGAAGACTTTTTCAACAATATGTGGTTGATATGTATGTTAAAATTGAAACAAGTAGATTAGATTATTTTAGAAAAAATCAAAATGAAATACGTGCTGAATTATATCAAGGAATTGTTGATAGTGTACAAAATGGTGAAAATAGAGGTTATAAAATTGGTAAAAAAATTATTTTACCTTCTTCTTTTATTGGTGGCCCCATAGATATGAAAAAAAGATATATGGATGCAATGGCTCTGGTTCAAAGGTTTGGAAAATCGGATATATTTTTAACAATAACTTGTAATCCAAATTGGGATGAAATAAAAAATGAGTTGAAATATAATGATATTAGTCAAAATAGACCTGATTTGATTACTCGTATATTTAGAGCAAAATTGGAAGAATTAAAAATTGATTTATTTCAAAGACATATTTTTGGTGAAGTTGCTGCTTATATTTATGTAATAGAATTCCAAAAAAGAGGCCTTCCACATGCACATTTTTTGTTAATTCTAAAACAAAATTGTAAAGTTAATAACATAGATTTAATTGATGAAATTGTTTCATGTGAAATACCTAATAAAAATCAAAACTCTCATTTACATTCTGTTGTAATTAAACATATGATACATGGTCCTTGTGGTATACTAAATCCTAACAATATTTGTATGAATAAAGATGGAAAGTGTAAAAATAAATATCCAAAAGAATTTATTGCAAAAACTTTTTCTTGGAGAAAATTGTTACCCAAATTATAGGCGTTCCAATACTTATGAAACAATTACTATTAGATGTAGTTTATTATATAATAGATGGGTTGTGCCTTATAATCCATATTTATGTGCAAAATATGATTGTCATATCAATGTAGAAATATGTTCAACTGTAAAAGCAGTAAAATATTTATATAAATATGTATACAAAGAACATGATAGGGTAAATTTTTGTGTAAATAATAATACAAATAATGTCGATGAAATTGAAAGATATCAATCTGCTAGATGGATATCTCCACCTGAAGCTCTTTGGAGAATATATGGATTTATTTTATCTGAAATTTTTCCTTCAGTTATATCGTTACAATTACATCTTGAAAATAACCATTTAGTAACATATAAAGATTCTGAAAATTTGTTAAATATTATTGATACAGATTATAGAAAAATAACAATGTTAACTGAATTTTTTAGAATGAATACATGCAATAAATTTGCAAATACATTATTGTATAGAGAATTTCCCCAGTATTTTGTATGGGATACACAAGGTAAAATATGGACAAAAAGAAAACGTAGAAATGTAATTGGAAGATTAGTTTCAGCTAACATAATTGAAGGTGAAAGATATTATTTACGAATTTTGCTTAATCATATTAGGGGACCAACATCTTATGCAAGTCTAAAAATAGTAAATGGTATTTCTATGCAATCTTTTCGTGAAGCAGCTGTTGCATATGGCTTACTAAATGGTAATAATTATTGTGAAATGTGTTTGGAAGAAGCTATTAGTTATGAAATGCCTTCTTCTTTAAGACGTTTATTTGCTACAATATTAACTCTATGTGGACCTGATGATCCAAAAGCATTGTGGATTAAATTTGGTAACTTTATGTATGAGGACTATGTCAATGAAGGTTTATCTGTTATAAATGCTGAAATTCAAGGTCTACATTATATCAATCATATATTAGAAGAAAGTGGTAAAAACATAAATGAATATTCTGTTGTACCATTTCAAATAACTATAGGAGAAGAAGAAAGATTAGCTAATATTGTTAGCGAAGAGATGGCAAATAATGTAATTGGAAATAATGATATGTTATATACAAATATGTTAAATAAAGAACAAAAAATAGCTTATGATGAAATTGTGGAACATGTTTTAAACAGGAAACCTGGAACGTTTTTCATAGATGGACCAGGTGGTACAGGTAAAACATTTTTATATAAAGCCTTGCTTACATTTGTTAGATCCAAAAATCTTATAGCATTGGCTACTGCTTCTTCTGGAGTTGCAGCTTCTTTGTTACCTGGAGCACGAACTGCACATTCAAGATTTAAAATTCCTTTAGAAATAAATAGTGATATTACATGTTCTGTTAGTAAACAATCTGCATTAGCAGATTTGTTTCGAATGACTAATTTAATCATTTAGAATGAGGCACCAATGATGCATCGTTATGCTGTTGAAGCTGTTGACAACATGTTAAAAGATATTAATGAAAGTAATTTACCATTCGGTGGGAAAATTGTTGTTCTAGGTGGAGATTTTAGACAAGTTTTACCAGTTGTTCAAAAAGAGAACAAAGAGAAAATATTATTGGCAAGTTTAGTTCATTCTAGCTTATGGCCACATTTTAGAAAATTTCAATTAGTCCAAAATATGAGAGCACAATTAGATCCATTATTTTCTCAATTGTTACTCAATATTGGTGATGGGATTGAGATTGAACATACATGTGGTATGATTAAGCTTCCTAATGAAATAATTATACCATTTGAAGAAGAATACAAATATTTACAAAATTTAATTCACATTGTCTTTCCTAATTTAAAACACTATATTACAAATTTAGATACAATGATTAATAGTGTTATTTTAACTCCAAAAAATGAATGTGTTGATTTAATAAACAATATTTTACTTAAGGAATTACCTGGTGAAACATGTACATATTATAGTTATGATGAAACATTGGAACAAATAGATCAAAGTATTCATGAAGATTTTTTAAATACTTTAACTCCAAATGGTATTCCACCACATAAACTTATATTAAAAAAAAATTGTCCTGTTATATTACTTAGAAATATTAACCCTTCAGAAGGATTATGTAATGGAACAAGATTAGTTTGTCGATCATTTGAACGTAATGTTATTCATGCTGAAATTTGTATTGGAGAATATAAAGGAAAACATGTTTTCTTACCAAGAATTCCATTTATACCTCTTCAAAGTGATAAAAATTCATTTCCTTTTAAAAGAACACAATTTCCTATTCGTCCATGCTTTGCAATGACAATAAATAAAGCTCAAGGACAAACTCTAGATTTTATTGGTTTATATCTTCCCGAATCTGTATTTTCACATGGACAATTATATGTGGCATTATCTAGAGCTAAAACAATGAGTTCTATTAAAGTGTTGATAAAACCAGTTGAGAATTCACATTTACATTTAAAGTGTACAAAAAATGTTGTCTATAAAGAAATTTTAGCTTTAGTAAATTTATAGTGTCATTATTGTTATTTTTTAGTAGTTGTTTAATTATGTTCCACTTTACGCCTCCTATTAATTTACAGCATTCTATTTGTGATAATTATTCTTTAGTTTTCCTAAATATTTCATTTTAGTGTATATTAATCATTACTATATTCATAAATAAGGTGTCAATGATTTAATTGACTTATTACATTAAAATGACTTTCTTTTAATAAAATAATCTCATGTGTGTTTATCATTTTTTTTTCTTGCAGAAAATAAGAAGTCGAAGAAGGGATTATGGATCCTACACATTTTCTAATTGTTTTCTTTCACAAATGATATAATGCTTTTATTTATATTATTTTTGATATTGTAATATGATATTGTAGGGATTTCCATTAATATATTGTAATATTATTTTTATATCTGTGATTAATGCTGACATTATTTTTTAAATATTTGTATTCTTGTTCCAATAGTTAATGCATTGTACCAATTGTTTATTCAAAATAGGAAATGTAAAAGATTGAAATTATAAATATCTATTTGGCTGAATTAATTATTTTTTTTTGTGCTAATTATGCAATGATGAAACTATACGTATAGCCATTTGCTACAACTTTTCTTTTTCACATTTTTTTAAAATTTACAAATATATATTTTTTACTGATAAAAATTGATACTGATACAATTAAATAGACCTAATTTTTTTTTAGTATATAGAGAATTGAAAATTACCTATACAATAATCTTCTAATTATTAGTATAAATATAAAATGTTTTTTTCCTGTAGTACTTTTTTTTTTTAATATTTATGCATTTTTGAAATTTTTTTGGATGAAATTTTATTTATTACTATTCTAATACTATTAGATTACTATTATGATATGATGTAATGTATATCTTTAATTCTAGCCGTAAAAGTTTTAGGGTATCTAATTATTACAACCTAAATTTGTCAGTATTTCATGTATATCTTTATCTTTAGTTAAATAAATCATAATAATGAATGTATATCTTGTTCTTTGATAGTTAACAAAAAAATAATTATTAGATAAAGAGAACAATATGTTACAAATGTAATTCAACAACTTTAATTATTTTTATCAGTTGTTTTTATTAAATTTTTTTCCCCTTTTAGTATTTTTCTAAATTTCACAAATATATATATATTGTTACTAATAAAAAGTTGAAGAATAACCTAATTTTTTTGCCTATAATATTAAATACAACAATATCCATTAGTCACTATTGTGATACAGTAAGTAATAATACATACTTTGTTTACTTGTATTATTATATAATTATATAGATATGCTAAACATTAGATTACGCTGAGTAGCTATAAAAATTTTTGATAGGATATACTCTGGATAAAAAACAACTTCTAATTTTGAATCAAATTCATGTAGCTCTTATGATTGCTAATTTGTATACAATTTAATTATATATTTTATTTTCTAGATATGTTTATCATATTTTTTTTTATTAATAAGAAATAAAAGTAATAAAATTTTTTTAATATAACAACTGATACACTTACTGATACTTACTTATCAATGGTTCCTAACTACATCCACAACGTTGCCTAGATGGCTCAACCAATACATATTTGCTGAGGCAGCCAATATAGTTGCTAAGTCGGCAATAGCTTGTTTCATAACTGGGGTGGTTACACAGGCACTTTCAAATTCTAGCACTTTGTAATCATTCATTGAATTTACACTTTCTCCGTCTTTTCTTACATATCATTCACATATCTTTTTAGGCCAAATTGAAATTATGACTCTCTGCTCTAAAACTATAGATTAGTATTGCTATTATTTGATTACTGCATCTTTCATCTATATCTCTTTGGTTCTTACTGCTTGGTAGGGTATTTAATTATTCAAGTCTAGATTGTCAGTTTAATGTATATCTCGGTTGTTTGATTCAAAATGAATATTGAATATATATCTTTGTAAATAAATTATAAAATTTTGTGCTTATTAGGTGCTTCTCTTACTCTTTTTCTTCACAGATCACCTAAACAACTAGCTTAGAAATTAAGAATCAATTTGATGACTAATAGATTATCAAACTATTAACTATATTTTATTTTCTTTTCTCTGTTAATTTTCTAATATATATATATATATATACTAAAAAAAATTGAAATAAGAACATAATTTTTTTTCTTATAATATTATTTTAAATTACTTTCTACAATAATACATGATAAGCATTAAATTATGCTGGCACCTATAAATATTTTTTATTACTGCTACCGTGTAGCTGTTATCAACATTTATGGCAATATCTTAGTCTACAATGTCTTAGCCTATACCAACTTGGTTAATGAAGATTATTATAAAAAGATTGTTTAATATCAATTTTTTTTTATATAGAATGAGTTTTTATCATTTTACTACCTCTAAGGAAAGGAAAAAAAAAAAAAAAAAACCATTTTTTTTAAAAACTACAACTGGTTACCGAGGTGGCTCAGCAACCAATCGTGGCTCGGCAACCAGATTTGGTTGCCCAGCTGGCTCAGCAACCACATTTGGTTGCCGAGCCCCCTCGGCAACCAAAGGTTGTTGCCGAGGTTCCTCGGCAACCACCTTTGGTTGCCGCCTGGGCAACCATCGTGAACCTTGGCAACCACAATGCAACCTTGGGAACCACATTTGATTGCCAAAGTTGCAACTTTGGTAACCAAAGATGTATCTCAATCGACCAATCTCCAATAACAACTTCTCCGGAATCAAATAAACAGACCAAGGGAGGGAAAAGAAGTAGAAATGCTCACACTTGCATCTTGCTAAATTAATTGATACTGTACATAAATAACACTAGATACATACCAGTGAATTTAGATATTACAATTTCCTTATAGTAACAAAATAAAACTTTGGTCTGGACTTAGAATACCAAAGCTTGCCAATGTTCTATTTCTTAGGCTTCCATTTATTTGTACATATATGACTACCACTACTAATTAATTACCACAAAAAAGATGTCCTCCAAAAAGATAATTTACAAACCAATAAAAAAAAATTCACTATTTTCTTCTGTTCTGCTATTTGTTTTATCCTTTTATTGTAAAGATAAGTAGTATAACATCCTATTAAAATTACGGGAACAATATTACAATTCAAAACGCAGTTGAATCACAACTAATAGCTTTTACTTTAAAACTAAGGAACAACCATAGGTTTATATAACCAATATTTACTTCCAAATAAATTTTTGTTTTCATCTATATTTTAAACAAACTCAATCATAACCTATTTAACTCTAACAGTATACTTCTTAATTTACTATATTTATTTTATTTTGCAGATTACTGTCTCTATCTATATTTCTCTATAAATACCTCTTCAATAAATCAAATACTCTTATCACTCACTCAATTACTTAGCTAAATTTTCCTACCTGTCCTTCCAATTCTCTTCATTACCTCTATAAATATAACAAAATTGTAACCTCTATTGCACAGTTTTAAAAATGAGTAAAGAGTTTCAATTGATTAGTAATGTTTCTCCAGGAAGTAGTGGATGGACAGTCAAAGTTGTGGTTACTGAAAAATTTTCTCCCAGAATTGCTCAAAAAAGTCCAACCAAGTATCAAAATTTGATTCTCATGGACACAGAGGTAAATATTACTGCATTATATCTTTCACTTCTTATATCATCAAAATTTTTAATTTTTAGATTCTTTTTATGCATCAGGGATCAACGGTTAAAGCAACTTTATATGGTCAACATATTACAGCTTTTCAAGATCAATTAACATTAGGAAACACTTATTTGGTATCAAATGCAATGGTTAAAATAACAAACCCAGAGTACAGGGCAAAATCTGGAGAAGTGCAGTGGATAATTTCAGGAAGAACAAGAATACGCAAAGTTGAAGAAAATAATAGCAATCTCATAATGTCTACTTATACCTTTACTGATTTTGAAGATTTCCCTAACTATATGGATTCAAACATAGATATAAGTAAGTCAATAAAACTACTTTCTACACATTACACTAAACTTTTGAATGTTAATATACATTTTTTTTACTTTTTTGTTTTTTGTTTTTTACAGGCGTTGCTGGGATGGTAATTGATATAAAACCTAGAAGGATTATTCAAACACGATATGGAAAAGAATGTCAAGTGCAAGATTTAGTATTGATAAACAAAAAGTATAACATTTATATTTATTTCACTCAATACATATTTCTTTTTATATAATAGCTATACAATTTTTTTTCCTTACAAGTTTTACATACTATTCTTTTACAAATAATAGGTTCGACACAATTCTGTTAACCATGTGGGAAACCTTTGTGGATAACGAATGCAAATACATATCTGAAAATCTGAAAAGAAAACCTGTTCTAATTGGAAAGCACCTCAAAGTAACCTCATTCAATGGTAATTGATCATATTCTATAAACCTATTATTATCATCTTTGCATAACTATTAACATATTCTATTTATATTTTAATGTACAGGTTTATCATTATCCACAAAAGCAGACACCTCTTTCTTCATAGATGGAGAATTTGAAATTGTAGAAGAATTCAAATCTTGGTAAATATATATTAATTAGTTGTTTATTTATTACACATTTGACTTCAAATTATAACTTATGTACTTTTGTGTACAGGGGACGTACTAATTGTGAACTGATTGATGAAATTGTATGTGACAAATATTATTTGAATTTAACACCATCAGAGCTATCTTCCAAGCTTTGTATTCCAACTGATGAGAAAGACTTCACAGAAATAAAGAATATTCAAGGGCTGAAAACTGTGGTACAACTCTTTATACTTTAAATAATTGTACAAATTTTAAAAATTGTTCTATAATAACTTATTTATATATTGTTATATTGACAGAAACAATTTTTCTGGATAAAAGGGAAAGCATGTGTTACAGTTTTGAATCAAACTTATTGGTATATGAGTTGCAACAATTGCAACAAAATTTCAAGCGAAAATTATGGTGACATATATCATTGTGTGTTTTGTAAATGGCTTGAAGCTCAAGCAATACCAAGGTAATCATGACCAAATTAAATATTTTTATACTTTTATTTACATTTATTTACACATTCTATTTAATTTTCATAACATAAATTTATTTTGTTTTTTCTTATAGAGCTAAGGTATACATGCAATTGATGGATTCTACTGGATACATTAACGCTACAGCTATTGGAAATCCAGCAGAATATTTCTTACAATCAACTGCTCAAACTATGATGGAACAACCATTGGTATTTCTTTTTCTTTTACTTCAATTTTACACTCATTTGTTTTACAACTTATCAAATTTTATATTAACAGACACATATAAGGTTATCTATGGATGAAAATGAGATATTTTATGTCAAAGCTATACAACAGCAGTCGGTACAACAACAGTTGCCTCAGTGCAAATATGAAATCCTTTTTATTATCAATGCATCAGAAGTGGAAAAAAAGAACAAAGACAAAGACAAAGGCAAAGCTCCGGTTGAGGATATAGGTGAATCTATAAGCTTCCTGGAACGAACAGCAAAAAGATCTTTGTTTGATTTGGATGATGCACCAATTACGAAGAAGAAATTCAACAGCTGTGCAATTTATGAGGCAAAAAAAAACCAATGAATTTTCAAACCATCTTAACTAAACAATGTTCAACTTCCAATTAAGATGTGTTTTAAATATTTTGGGTTTATCTTTTGTTATTGTAATTATATGATGTACCTTTAACTATAAGATAAATATAAGAGCAGTTATTATTTTGGTTATCATATTTGTTACTTAAACCTTTAAATGTACAGTATCATGCAAAAAATGGCAATGTATTGATTTGAGGCAAAGCACAAAAAAAAGAAAAAAAAAAAATTTCCCTAGATTGACGAGATGCCTCGGCAACTGAGCCATCTCGGCAACCAATTTTGGTTACTGAGCTAGCTCGGCAATCAGACCAGGGTTGCCAACATGTTACTCGAGACATCTTGTCAACCACATTTTCGTCTTAGAAAATAAAGTATCTTTACTTGGCACGTATATTCATTGTTCATGTTTTGGTAATTGTATAAAATAATTCAAGTTCTTATTTTTTTTTTCCACTTTGGTTTCATTACCAGCCACTCTATAATTTTTTTTTTTTTTTTTTTTATATTGAGGTGAAATAAAATAGACTAAAAAAAAACCATAGGAACAGTAAAATACAATATTTAAATCAAAATTAAAAAAATTAAACACCCAAAATTTTAATCAAGAGTTAAAATATATATATATATATATATATATATATTTAAAAAAGGGATAGCCGAGATGGCTCCACAATCCAATTTGATTACTGTATAAAAAAATCTTTCCCTTATAGCATAGAAAGCCTTTGTCCACCACAAGTTGTACGTTCAGATTTCATTATCTGGATTTCTTCATGAAAAAACGGCCTTAAAGCTTTAAATGTACAGAACACATAACAGTATCATGCAAAAAATAGCAAGGTATTGATTTGAGTTACAGCTTTTCCATAACGAGTATTTCTGGACTATATATAAACATTTGATACCTCACCAATGAAAAGTAAAAAAAATAACATTTTCATTCAATTGCCAATATGGTTCGTCAACCATTTTTCTATCTTAAAAATGAAGATGTTCATTGTTCATGTTTTAGTAATTGTATAACTCATTTTTATAGAATATAAGCTTGAACAATTTACTCATTTCTTCTTAAATACATTTGTTTTAATTGGCTTCTTGGAATTTAAATTTCAGCCATTTATTGTTGTTATTGGTCAAAAAATGATTCCCATATTGAGCTCATAATGTTTATGAATGCTTAATACTTCTTTGCAAACATTCAAATATTAGTTTTTTTACAACGCTAAGTTAACATTTTTTGCTAAAGTTTCCACAAGAAAAAAAAAATTTTTTATTAACAAAATTCGGATAAATTAATCTAATTTTTGTAACCTATAAAAATACAATTATAAAAATACAGGATTTTTAAAAAAATAAACATTTCGACTATATATAAACATTTGATGGCTTGGCAATCAAAAGAAAAAAAAAAATTTAAAAAAAAAAAATTTTTTTTTTTTTTAAAAACATTGCCAAGATAGCTCGGCAATCCAATTTGATTGCCAACCCACCTGGGCTATCAAATATTTTGGAAAGTGGCTTGTGGCATAAAAAGCCTTTCCCCACCACAAGTTTCTTCTCCCCAAGTGTTACCAAGTAGTTCAGTGTTTAAGTAGTTCAGTGTTTGGATTTCATTCTCTGGATTTCTTCATAGAAAAATGGCCTTAAAGCTTTAAATGTACAAAATACATTACAGTATCATGCAAAAAATGACAGGGTATTCATTTAAGGCAAAACTTTTCCATAACGAGCATGCATTTCCTTCCGGACTGTATATAAACAAATAAACATTCAATGCCTCGGCAATCAAAAGTAAATAATAAAAAAAAAAACAACTTTTACTGGGTTGCCGAGATAGCTCGGCAACCAATATTGGTTGCCGAGACAGCTCAGCAAACAATCTTGATTGCCTCGGCAACCACATTTTTGGTTGCCGAGGTCTCGGCAACCAATTGTGGTTGCCGGGAAACCTCGGCCAATGTTAACAGATTGGAAAAAAAAAAACCTGTAATTGTTCATCTTTTCTGCCAAAAAACTATAATTGTTCATCTCTTCTATAAAACCTACTTAGTTCAATCAATATAAATTACATCATGCAAAAAATGGCAAGGTATTGATTTGAGTTAAACCTTTTCCATAACGAGTATTTCTGGACTATATATAAACATTTGATACCTCACTAATCAAAAGTTAAAAAAAAAATATTAAAAAAAAAATAACATTTTCATTCCATTACCGAGATGGCTCAGCAACCAAAATTGGTTACCGAGCAGGACTGGTTGCCGAGCTGTCTCGGCAACCAAACTTGGTGGCCGAGACATCTTGTCAACCAGTTTTCTATCTCAAAAATGAAGATATTCATCGTTCATGTTTTAGTAATTGTATAACTCATTTTTATAGAATATAAGCTTGAACAATTTACTCATTTCTTCTTACATACATTTGTTTTCATCGGCTTCTTGGAATTTAAATTTAAGCCATTTATTGTTGTTATTGGTCAAAAAATGTTTTCCATATTGAGCTCATAATGTAATGCTTGATACTTCTTTGCAAACATTCAAATATTAGTTTTTTTACAACGCTAAGTTAACATTTTTTTCTAAAGTTTCCATAAGAAAAAAATTTTTTTTTATTAACAAAATTCGGATAAATTAATCTAATTTTTGTAACCTATAAAAATACAATTATAAAAATACAGGATTTTTAAAAAAATAAATATTTCGACTATATATAAACATTTGATGGCTTGGCAATCAAAAGAAAAAAAAAAATTTTTTTTTTTAAAAACATTGATTGGATAGCTCGGCAATCCAATTTCATTGCCAACCCACTTGGGCTATCAAATATTTTGGAAAGTGGCTTGTGGCATAGAAAGCCTTTCTCCACCACAAGTTTCTTCTCCCCAAGTGTTACCAAGTAGTTCAGTGTTTAAGTAGTTCAGTGTTTGGATTTCATTGTTTGGATTTCTTCATAGAAAAATGGCCTTAAAACTTTAAATGTACAAAATACATTACAGTATCATGCAAAAAATGACAGGGTATTGATTTAAGGCAAAACTTTTCCATAACGAGCATGCATTTCCTTCAGGACTGTATATAAACATATAAACATTCAATGCCTCGGCAATCAAAAGTAAAAAAAAAAAAACATAATTTACTGGGTTGCCGAGATGGGGTTGGTTGCCGAGACAGCTCGGCAACCACATTTTTGGTTGTCGAGGTCTCGGCAACCAATTGTGGTTGCCGGAAAACCTCGGCCAATGTTAACAGACTGAAAAAAAAAACCCTGTTCATCTTTTTTGCAAAAAAACTGTAATTGTTCATCTCTTCTATAAAACCTGCTAAGTTCAATCAATATAAATTACAGCTCACTACCCAACAAAAAATTTATGTAAATTAAAAATAAAAATAAAATTGAACTGAGTACAATTATTGTGAATAACAAAACAACAATCCTTTTATTCAATCAAATCAAATTACATTGTTTAATACAAATTATAAATTTACAATTTCACTTTATTAAACATCTCTTTGATATGGAATAAAAAACAACTCCTTCTTGAAAAAATCAAGCATCATTTTATACCTATAAATAGGTATTTTGTTCACTCTCACTACATCCAAGGGTAGTCCAGCTAATAGACACTCAACATACTTCATCACAAGTATGCCCCCATCACTGCAAATAATGTTTTTAAAACATTAGTAATTATACATAACTATTATTAGGAATAAAATAAATTATTTAAACTAATTACTAATTACCTGTATCTATCAAGTTGAGGTATATCAGTAATGGGTTTCCTCCAGTATTCCAAGCGCTCAATGTTTGTACCAAGTTCTGGCACATACCTCCTAATCACATCTGGAAGACCTCCAATAATAGGAAGTACAGCAATATACATGGATGCATCATCAGCTAATTTTTGATAATTATCAAACACTGTGAGCTTCCACCTCTTCAAATCCACATGGAACAATACCCAATATTTGTTGTGCACAAGATATGGCCATAGTAAATAATTACATTCCTTCCATTTTTTGCCAAAATTTTTAGGAAAATAACCATTTACATATCCCATCACCATGTTATCAAGAGAAGAAGAGGAAGAAGAAGAAGCACCATGTTGTACAATTTGCCCTCTTGGATCCAAAAGTTTAACTCTAAGTTCAATCATAAGAGATCCAAAACCAGAATCCAAGACTGCATACTTATCTGAAAATATGTCCTGGAAATTTCTGCTTCTTGCTCTGATCAACATTAATGCAGCATCCATATCCTTTTCATACAATACAAATAACATCATACAATATTATATTCTTATATATACTAACATTAAAAAATATACTTAATCTATAAGTTAAAAAATATAATTAATCTTTACCTCGGAGTTGAGTGGATATTCAGGATTCCCAAGATTCATGAGCTTCTCTTTATTCAAAGTATAGCCCCCATGCAATTTTATAACATCACTACAAAAAATGACAAATACATTTAGAAAAATGGATAAGTTAAATACTTATATCAAATATTATAACTTATATTAAATATTATAACTTACCGAGTTTTTGCGCGACTCGTCCAATTAGCAAAATCACTTTCTATTTTTTTATCTATGTCGCACAAAATTGGAATGAACGCATCAGTTGATGTCTCCCCTACATCAGTACGTTCTATTTCATTTCCACCACCACCACCACCACTACCAGCATCACCAGGTTTGTGAACATTCATCCCTTCAAACATTCTCTGGATTTGTCCAAAAGAACGTTGGAACTCATCCCGCAAACCACCAAATAAGCTACTCTGTTCACCCCGAAATGAGTCAAATTTGCTATCTATATATTGCTGCAATTCCTTCACATCACTATTGGGTTGTAACTCATCTAAACGCAGCAACAGGTCATCTCTTGTGTTATCAATATACGATCTTTGCTCATCTAATCGGGTATCAAAATAATTTCTCTGTTCATCGAACATAGAGCTCAAATTTTCATAGGTTACATAATCATCAGAGTAGTTGTAACCTGAGTAGTTGTAACCTGAAGTTGAAGGCCCTTGAGAAGTCTCAGGAATATTTTGTTGTTCATTATAATAGTCCATATAAGTAACATTTCTTGCAGGCCTTGCAGGCCAGATATCATCGGGTAACTCCTCGTTACTTATATAAGGGGACCAACTTTTATCAAAATTCTCATCTGGTTCAGCTGGTGGTATATTTCCTTCATTCCTTTCTTCCTCATCCACTTCCTCTTCAACCTCATCAACATGTTTATCAACATGTTCTCCCCCGTACTCAAACTGATCCACAATAGGATCAAAACGAATATCTGATGTATCCTCTACTAAAACCATAGTATATACATATGCTTGTTCTAATTCTTCTTGTGTTGGTAATAGTATTGATACAATAGCAACAATCTACAAATACATATTATTAAATAACAATAATACATAAAATCACTAAAAATATATATTCACAAAACAAAATCTACTAACCTGTGTGGAGTTGAAAAAGTCACAAACATCCTTTCTTTCTATTTTCTCAAGGATGTCCCAACTCAAAATACGTGGGAACCCATTTTGCAATTTAGCCCCAAATTTTTCACCAATCTGTGGGCATGTCTCATATATCCACAACTATAAAAATATAAATAAAATCAATATATATTAAATAGTACAATACTAATAAATTTAAATACAATTAGTAATCTAAATAATTACTAACCTGGAATATTGTAGGACAACCATATATAGTGTAGGGCATAATACTACCATTCATGCCCTAGCTGCCAAACGTTCCCATGATTTAATTAGTGAGCGGAGGAGTATAAAAAAAGAATGCCTTCCCCATGGATAATCATAACAAACTTCCAAATTATCAACTAATGATAATGTCTGTACATTTATTTTTTTCCTTTCCATGGGCTTGAAAAATCCTTCAATAACTAAGGCTAACCCTAGCTTATACTTGTCGTTTTCATCTCCACAATTCAAGAAAGCATTCTCCAATTGATTCAAAGATATCTGTGAGGCATTATTAAAATACCTCCTTCTAAGTCTATGTTTACCTAAAGTACTATAAATAGACATAGTCTCAGAATTGTCATGACATAGTAATCCAGATATCAAACAATACTCTTGCAATCCAAATCTCACTAATTGATCATCTACTTTAAACCAAATTTCATTTCTCTTATTTGTATGTACCATATTAAAAAGAAATTCGTGTACTAATTTACCACTGAATCGCATTCTTCTATTGTATAACTCTTCTAAATAAGAAAAGCAACTATTCCTAAATTCATTCAACTAGTCCTCATTATAATTTCCAATCACAACCTGTACATATCTAAAATTACTAATCTGTGTAAGCTTTCCACCAAATCTAACATTTTCATCAACAACGTATTGTACATCCATATCTGCAAAAAAAAAAAATTAATTATAAATAATTATGAAATATATTTCATAAGATTATAACATATTTACAAAACAATGAACTCTTAGTCTATACCATATGATTTAAAGAATGGTTACTTAACATTATTACAAAAAAATTACAAATTAAAGTAATATCAATCTTTTTGGTACATACATTCCTTTGCCAATATACAAAATACAAATAAGTTTTTATTCATTTTACAGTTTTACTCTAAGGAAAGGAAAAAAAAAAATTTTTTTTTTGCACTGTACGTAGTTGCCGAAGAACCTCGGCAACCAACGGTGGTTGCTGAGGAACCTCGGCAACCGGTGGCCGATCTTGCTCGGCAACCACCGTTGGTTGCCGGTCAACCTCGGCGGCCGGCATTTCATCCCCGACCAACTCGGGTTGCAACAACCAATCTATTACCCAAGTTTTTCAAATGTATATTTTAATATTTTTAACATATTCAAAATCAATATATTACATAATAAATCATAATAAAATGAAATTCACATACCTGTAATGTTTTGCAATCAAAGGAGAAGACAATGAGTTTTGCAATCAAAGGAAGAAAAGAAAATCAAAGGAGAAGACAATGAAAAGATAAAGAAGAGAGAAGGAAGACAAAGATACAAAAGAGAAATATACGGAGAGAGAAAAGGGGATAAAGAAAGTTGCATGTAGTCAATGCAAAACAACAAAATGCATTCATTGTTTTGGTTTGTAGTGTAATAAAGTAGATAGATAGATAGATAGTATAATAAATTAGATAGATAAAGTAAATAGAGTAACATGGGTATGGGTAGGTTGAATTGAAGTTATTATTTTTTTTTTCCCACTTTGGTTTGATTCACACTATAAATAATATATTTTTTTTTATGTCAAATAAAATAGACTAAAAAAAAAACGGGAACAGTAAAATAAAATATTTAAATCAAAATTCAAAAAATTAAACACCCAAAATTAAAAAAAAAAATTTCCCAGTATTTCTAGACTATATGTAAACATTTGAAAACTCAGCAATCAAAAAAAAAAAAAATTATTTCCCTACTGATTGCCGAGATGGCTCGGCAACCAAAATTGGTTGCCAGAGCTAAGTTTTTTTTTACAATGCTAAGTTCACATTTTTTTCTAAAATTTCCACAAGACAAAAAAATTTTTTGATTAACAAAATTAGGATAAATTAATCTAATTTTTGTAACTTATAAAAATACAATTATAAAAATAAAGGATTATATATTAACACAAACTCAACAACATTGCCAAGATGACACAAAAAATTCAGGTCAATTGAAAATAAAAATAAAAGGAAACAATTTACAAACATTTGATACCTCAGCAAAAAAAAAAAAAAAAAAAAAAAAAAAAAAATTTCCCCCCACTGGATTGCCGAGCCATCTCGGCAACCAGTTTTAGTTGCCGAGACAGCTCGGCAACCAAGTTTGCCGACCCATCTTGTGAATCAGTTAATGTCTCGGAAATGACCAATTTTACTTAGCACCTATTTGTATAACTCATTTTTATACAATATAAGCTTGAACAATTTACCCATTTCTTCTTAAATACATTTGTTTTAATTGGCTTCTTGGAATTTAAATTTCAGCCAATTATTCTTGTTATTGCTCAAAAAATCTTTCCCATATTAAGTTTGTTAATGTAATACTTAATAAAAGGATTTATTTTCATGTGCTTCTTTGCAAACGTTAAAATATTAGTTTTTTTACAATGCTAAGTTTACATTTTTTTCTAAAGTTTCCACAAGACAAAAAAAATTTTTGATTAACAAAATTAGGATAAATTAATCTAATTTTTGTAACTTATAAAAATACAATTATAAAAATAAAGGATTGTATATTAACACAAACTCAACAACATTGCCAAGATGACACAAAAAATTCTGGTCAATTGAAAATAAAAATAAAAGGAAACAATTTACAAACATTTGATACCTCAGCAAAAAAAAAATTTCCCCCCACTGGATTGCCGAGCCATCTCGGCAACCAGTTTTAGTTGCCGAGACAGCTCGGCAACCAGGCACGGTTGCCGAGCTAGCTAGCTCGGCAACCAATTTTGGTTGCCGGGAAATCTAGGCAACCAAGTTTGCCGGCCTATCTTGTGAATCAGTTAATGTCTCAAAAATGACCAATTTTACTTAGCACCTATTTGTATAACTCATTTTTATACAATATAAGCTTGAACAATTTACCCATTTCTTCTTAAATACATTTGTTTTAATTGGCTTCTTGGAATTTAAATTTCAGCCACTTATTCTTGTTATTGTTCAAAAAATCTTTCCCATATTAAGCTTGTTAATGTAATGCTTAATAAAAGGATTTATTTTCATGTGCTTCTTTGCAAACGTTAAAATATTAGTGTTTTTACAATGCTAAGTTCACATTTTTTTCTAAAGTTTCCACAAGACAAAAAAATTTTTTGATTAACAAAATTATGATAAATTAATCTAATTTTTGTAACTTATAAAAATACAATTATAAAAATAAAGGATTGTATATTAACACAAACTCAACAACATTGCCAAGATGAGACAAAAAATTCAGATCAATTGAAAATAAAAATAAAAGGAAACAATTTACAAACATTTGATACCTCCGCAAAAAAAAAAAAAAAAAAATTTCCCCCCACTGGATTGCCGAGATGGCTCGGCAACCAAAATTGGTTTTGGTTGCCGAGCCATCTCGGCAACCAGTTTTCGGCAACCAATTTTGGTTGCCGGAAAATCTCGGCAACCAAGTTTGCCGACCTATCTTGTGAATCAGTTGATGTCTCGGAAATGACCAATTTTACTTAGCACCTATTTGTATAACTCATTTTTATACAATATAAGCTTGAACAATTTACCCATTTCTTCTTAAATACATTTGTTTTAATTGGCTTCTTGGAATTTAAATTTCAGCCACTTATTCTTGTTATTGCTCAAAAAATCTTTCCCATATTAAGCTTGTTAATGTAATGCTTAATAAAGGATTTATTTTCATGTGCTTCTTTGCAAACGTTAAAATATTAGTTTTTTTACAATGCTAAGTTCACATTTTTTTCTAAAGTTTCCACAAGACAAAATTTTTTTTTTATTAACAAAATTAGGAAAAATTAATCTAATTTTTGTAACTTATAAAAATACAATTATAAAAATAAAGGATTGTATATTAACACAAGCTCAACAACATTGCCAAGATGACACAAAAAATTCAGGTCAATTGAAAATAAAAATAAAAGGAAACAATTTACAAACAATTGATACCTCAGCAATAAAAAAAAAAAAAAATATTTCCCCCCACTGGATTGCCGAGATAGCTCGGCAACCAAAATTGGTTGCCGAGACAGCTCGGCAGCCAGGCATGGTTGCCGAGCTAGCTAGCTAGCTCGACAACCAATTTTTGTTGCCGAGCCAGATTTGGTTGCCGGGAAATCTCGGCAACCAAGTTTGCCGACCCATCTTGTGAATCAGTTGATGTCTCGGAAATGACCAATTTTACTTAGCACCTATTTGTATAACTCATTTTTATAAAATATAAGCTTGAACAATTTATCCATTTCTTCTTAAATACATTTGTTTTAATTGGCTTCTTGGAATTTAAATTTCAGCCACTTATTCTTGTTATTGCTCAAAAAATCTTTCCCATATTAAGCTTGTTAATGTAATGCTTAATAAAGGATTTATTTTCATGTGCTTCTTTGCAAACGTTAAAATATTAGTTTTTTTAAAATGCTAAGTTCACATTTTTTTCTAAAGTTTCCACAAGACAAAAAAAATTTTTGATTAACAAAATTAGGATAAATTAATCTAATTTTTGTAACTTATAAAAATACAATTATAAAAATAAAGGATTGTATATTAACACAAGCTCAACAACATTGCCAAAATGACACAAAAAATTCAGGTCAATTGAAAATAAAAATAAAAGGAAACAATTTACATTTGCTGTGTCTGAAAATACCATTACATGAATCAACGTAAATTTAATTAAAAATCTAAGTAAATTTCAATGCTAATTAGAGTATGATTTTACTATTCACATTTTTTTGTTTTTATCTTTTTTATTTTTTTTTATGTCACACCACTATATAAATCAAAACATTCAACATACTTAACATAACATAAAAAAGATATAATATGAATCTATTAATTTATTAAACTAATACATACAACATTTAAACTTCACTCCTAATTGGGAAAAAAAAGAAATCCTTGTGAAAAAAATCTAACACAAGTTTTCGCCTATAAATATTAATTTTATCACTTACAACAGCATCTAAAGGCAATCCAGCTAAAAAACACTCCACATATTTAATCACAAATAGTCCACTGTCACTGCAAAAACAAAAACAAATAAATATTTGCACAAAAAAAAGTAAATAAAATATTATTATAAATAAAAAAACTTTACTAAATTCAATATATTACCTATATCTCTGGAGCTGTTCTATTTCATTAGGTGATTTTCTCCTATATTGAAAAGACTTTTTCTTCTTGGCAAGCTGAGGCTTATACTTTAGAATTATTTGTGGAATTATTTGAAGGCCTGGGAGAGCATGAATATATCTCTGACTTTCACTATAACACATCTGGTAATTATCAATTAGTGTCAACTTCCAAGCATTTAAATCCACATGAAAAAGTGCCCAATATTTATCATGCATAAGATAGGGCCACAACAAATGCTCACATTCCTCCCATTTTGAACCATAATATGTAGGAAGAGCACCATATATATATGCTCGCATAGATGCTTCAAAATCAAGTTGATGATGTGCCTTTGCAAAATGACACCGAATAACTTCTCCAAAACAAGTGTCCAATACTCCATACTTTCTTGAAAATATGTTGGGATATTTAAAACATCTAGCTCTTATCAAATCCATTGCATAGTCCACATCCTATACACAAATATTACATTATATAACAACGTAATATATATAATATACATTTAACAAGAATAAAATTTATATAATATATTTACCCATTTCTCCAATGCAGATTGAGACTTATTAATATCTTGTAACCGTCTTTTTGTGAGTTTAGAAGTCACTCCCCAAGATATATCAACAACATCTCTACAACATTATAACAAAAATATTTATTATATCAAACATTATATATTACAACAATAAATATATCAAACATTATAACTTACCCAGCATTAGCACTGTAAACCCAACTGAGAAAATGGCTCTCTCTGACTTTATTTATATCACATAATAAAGGAACATCTTTATTTAATAAAGTAGCACACTTCCCAGAAGAACAACCTACATCATTTTTCCCAGAATCATTACCAATTTTCTCCACCATCTTTCCCTTAAACATCTGTACACATCTTTCCATCTGTTCCCGCAACTCATTACTCAATCTATCAAAGTGAGCATTTTGTTCAACTTGTAATGAATTAAATTGAGTATCAATATAACCTTGCATTTCATTATATTTATTACCTATCCTACTACATTCTAAATTATCAACCCGCTCCAATAACTCCTCTCTTGTTTTAGCAATCACATAATCATTCTTACCTAATTAATTATCAAGATAACATTGCTGCTCAACAAAAAGTGAATTGAGATACTCATTATTAGCAGAGTTATATCCTTCAGGAATAATTCTCTCACCAAAACAATCTATATTACTTAAAACATCTTGTGTATAACAATTACTTGTGGGTAATTCATTTGATGTATAAGGGGACCAATATTGATGAACAACATTTTCAACAGTATCATCTTTTCCTTCACTACTAAAATCCTCCTTCTCCAATTCATCCCCAGTTTCCACAAACCTTTCATTTCCAGCATTCATACCTGTACAAAACAAATTTTCCCTAAACAAATAAACAACAAAAAACTAATATATCAATTATATAAAAACATACAAAAAAACATAATAATAACAAACTATAAAAATATCATACTCTATCCAATAAAATTCACAACATATATATTAAACAACAAAAAAAAATAAAAAATAAAAACACCAAAAAAACCTCTTCATTCTTCATTCTGTAATATTTTTACAAATTTTCAACAACAATTTATTATTAATCATTAACCACATATTAAATTAATTCATCTCTAATAAAACAAGAAAAAATCAAAATAAACATACCTGATAGATTAGTTAAACTGCAAGATCAAGATAAAGATGAAGAAGATATACATTTACAACTATGCTAGGAAACAATATCTACCAAACGTAATAAATATAGGATGAATAGAGAGGTAGGTGAAGAAAATATAAATTTTGAGAGTTAGGTGAACAAGTAGTAAGTAAATATATACAATAAATTTATTAATTCAAATAAAACATCTTTATTAAACAAACTAAAATCAACCTCAACTCTTTTTTTTTTTTTTTTTCCTTTTTTAATAAGCTTTTTTTCAATTGCATACAAAGTTCTACATAAAAAATTTCAAATTGAATTTCAATAGCTTGACAATAAGTTACAAATTAATTGAATTTTTATTTCAAACTATTCTTAAATTGTATTACATCCAATTATTGCATCAGTTTGATGAAATTTCCATCCTCCTTATGAATATATACACAACTCATATACTTTACAATGTATTCAAAAAGACAGAAATCTAATGATGACCTATTTTGTTTTTATTTTACAAATAATTCTATAAAACGTTCATATCAACCTACAACTTTTCACTACATTTTTCACAAACGTGCAACGCACGGGCCAAAACTAGTATATATATATATTGCATCAACAAATTCGTGTTAATATGTGCAGTCTTATTTAGCTATTCAAAGATTATATTTTATAATTACTTATTGTGTCAACTTTTGGTTCCGGTCTTTTCTCATAGTGATTTCTACTATCACTTAAGACAATCTCATTCTCGTATAGATATAATCAAAACAAGTTGAATTTTCATAAGATTAAAAATTCGTACGAGTGCTCGTTTGGTAAAATCTTTTATAATTGTAAACGGTGAATATATGAATAAAGCATGAATAAAAATTCTAAATCATACAGAACATATAGATAAAAATAATATTTGATTAATGGATTAATTTCACCAACGGTCACTAAAATTACTTTAAAATTTTAAGACAATCACTGGAATTCAAAAGTTGCAGTGATGGTTATTAAAGTACATATTCCTTTCACAAATGGTCACTCCTTTAAAATTTTTTACTTGAAATGGTGATGTAGCATGATGATGTGGTATACAATAGATATTTATTTATTGCATGGTAGTCTATATACTTTATATAATATTTATTTTAGTCCCTCTATTTTCAATTATCTTTCAATAAGTTCTCCATAAATTGTATCTTAGGTCTTTAATATTTTTACATCTTTACACTTTGATCTCCAAATTTTCAATTATCTTTTAGTTAAGTCCTCCAAAAATTACATCTTAGGTCCTTCAACTTTATACATCTTCAAACTTTGGTCTCCAAATCTTTAATTTTAGTGGCCAAAATAGGTACAATTTTAGTAGTCAAAATAAGTGTATTTTCAATTAAATCATTAACTTTATACTCTAATTTTCACCTTAACGAAAAAAAAACATAATTAAAAATAAATTACTTGATAGAACTCACAATTTATCACTTAGAATTGACAAAAATAGACAAAAATATATTTCATTGACAATTATAGGTAATAAGTGCAGATTTTGCACTTATTTTGACCACTAAAAATAGATATTTGTGAGTTTTGTCAAGTAGTTTATTATTTAATTATATTATTTTATTCATTTAGGTGAAAGCTCGGATGTAAAGTCAAGAATTTAATTGAAAGTGTATTTATTCTGACTACTAAAATTGTACTTATTTTGGCTATTAAAATCAAGAATTTGGGATACCAAAGTTTAAAGATATATAAAGTTGAAAGACCTAATATGCAATTTTTAGAAGACTTAATTGAAAGATAATTAAAATTTTGGGGACCAAAGTTTGAAGATGTATAAAGTTGAAGGACCTAAGATGTAATTTTTAAAGGACTTAATTGAAAGATAATTAAAATTTTGGGGACCAAAGTATAAAGATGCAAAAATATTAAGGACCCAAGATGCAGTTTTTAGAAGATTTATTGAAAGATAATTGAAAATATAAAGACTAAAATAAATATTATATAGAGTATATGAACTACCATGCAATAAATAAATGTCTATTGTATGCCACATCGTCATGCCACTTCACCATTTCAAGTTGGAAATTTAAGAGAGTGATCGTTTGTGAAAGGAATATATATTTTAATAACCACCGCTGCAACTTTTGAACTTCAGTGACTGTTATAGAAATTAACATTTGATTAATTTAAAAATACTTATAAATATTCTTAAGTACACTCTTGTTTCTTTAAATGAGAAAACGTTTTACCTAGAAAAAAAATGACCATCGATCAAACGTGTAGTTGAAAAATAGGTAGAAAAAATGTGGCTATCAAATTCAAATGTATCAATTGAAAAATAAGTAGAAATTTTTTTTTTCGTAAAAAATAAATTGTAATCAAATGCACCATTAAAGAATAAGTTGGGATTATTAGAAAATTCTGCATTCCCACAATGTAAAGGAGAAAATGACTTTGCTAATGATAACATGGCAACAAGGTCAAAAATTGGTTTGGTCCATTGGACAGTAAGTCAAAATTCTTCCAACTTTAAGCACAGTGAAAATTGTTCATCAAGGCATTATTGAGGGGTCCTTTTTGAAAAAAGTTTGATGGGATGCCTTGCTTTTTTAGAGGGTCTTTGGGGGAATGATTTTTAGTTAAAAAGTCCTAATGAAGAGGCCATGTTACTATGGTACTCCAAAGATGAAAAATGGCCTGGCAAATATGGACCCACTGCCTGCCATATCTAACACATAGCTCTAATTAGGATATGGGGATAATAATTACACTTCTTTTTTTTTTTTTTTTTTTTTTTTCCAATTATGATTAGATGGATAACTTAAATTGTGAAGTTAACTATAATCCTATTTAAACATTCTCTAAGAAAATTGAATAAATATGCACATAATTTTATGTTAATTGTCACTTCTATTTGTGTAACGATTACAGATTTTTTTTACAAATCTCTCGTTTTAAGGACTATTTCGTGTGTTGATAGCTTAAGTATTGTACATTGAAGATTGAATTTCAAAATAAATTTTTGTCACGTGTCCAACAATTCAAACTCTTGACCTATGTAAACTAACGTTTCACGAAATAATTTTTGGGTGAGAGGCTTGTAAGAAAAAGTATGTGGTTGTTATAATTTATGGTTATAATTATATAAATTTTTAAAATTATGAATTACAATATTATATGAGACGAGAGTATTTATGTATCATTTGTGATGTGCACGAGGTAAGTAAAAAAGGTAAAAATAAAAAATAAAAAATCACTGCCCACTTGTGAACACAATCATTTTGTGCAAGACTTGAATTGCCATTGAAAACATAGATAACTAACTACAAAAGCTGAAGAAAATGATGGGTGCCAATGCCAATTATCGGCTTCATTTTAGAGATATGACATGATCATTTTAGAGATATGACATGATATCAAAGAATCTACAATAGTTTATCTATATTTAAAGAGTATATTTAATATTTTAAAAAATATTTATAAATTTAAAAAACAATTTTTTTTAAACATTTTTGCAACCTCTTTATCTCCACACTTTACTTCTTCCAAGAAATATTTAATATATTTCCCCCTTCTCTATTTTTTTTTTCATATGCTTCTCTCCCAATTTTATATATTATTTAATTAAAGTCAATATATCAAATATTAAAAATTGAAATTGTTTCAGTATATTTAATAATAGAGGGTGAGTTTGACTTTCTAAATTTGAAGAACCAAACCCACTCTCTAAATTAAAATGTTAAATTAGAGAGTCTATTGAAATAGAATTTTAAGAGTTGACTCTTTAAATTAAAGAACATCCTATATTTAAAGAATTTGTTGGAGACGGGACTGATCACCTGCCCCCAGGGGGCAGGTGAAATTCGGCCCACCGCTGACGTGTCAGCAGGTGGGCCGTTGATGATAAAAGTTGCTTTTATCATCAACGGCCCACCTGCTGACACGTCAGCGGTGGGCCGAATTTCACCTGCCCCCTGGGGGCAGGTGATCGGCACTTTTGTTGGAGATGCTCTTAAAAGGACTAATAGGTAACTTTCAAGGGCAAAGTACACCATAAAAATATGAGGCTTGAGACGATGTGGTGGGCCGAGCAGGCTACCGCATTCCATAGTTTTTTTAATCTATTACGTTTCTTTGGTAGCTTTTCTTAAAAATACAAAATATAAAAATGGAAAGTGTCTATGTAGCCCTAAAGAACTAAGTCAAGCGTGATAGGCCAGCTTCTAGCTTTGCCAACCAATACATAGCATGAATGAAACACAAGTAGGATTGCCATGTGCTTGATTTACATCTATAGTTGTGCTGACTCAAAAGAAATTCAAATTAATCCATCGTGTTAATAAAAAAAAATAGAACGAAGGTGCTAATATGAATAATTACAAAATTCAATCTAAATCTCAAAGTCATATCCAATGCCCACATGACATGTGTCATATGGATTTTATACATTACCGCCCTAGCTATTACAGAATAAAGCATGTCATGTGGGTTTTATACATTACCGCCCTAGTTATTACAGAAAGACGCTTCATTCAACCTTCAGACATGAGTTTGTAGTTGATTCACTCCTGTTCTTTTGGACTTTAATTCCATATATTTGGAGTATGATATTTTTATATTCATATTTTTATGGAAAAAATTGCATTCACATCCTTCTTTCTTTGAACGGATTGCAGTTGAATCCCCATTTTAATTTTGTTGCCATACAAGTTCTCAAGCCTGTATTTTTCATAGACTATCTTTATATTTTGTTTGTCTGTTGAGAATTTGTGTTACAAACATAATCAAACGTTGATCAAAATTCAAAAGCGCAATTCAGAAATTCGATTTATTATACTCTCTCTTCGTCACTTCATTTTGTTCTCTCTTATTTTTGGTTTTTTAAGGGTTTTAAATATCTTGTGTGATCTTGGTTATGTAACCCTTTAATATTCACTTTTTGAATGAATATTTGAGAAATCCGAGGGTGATTAGATTAGGTTTTTGTTTGTTCGTATGAACACTAACTTGCATTTGAGGGTTGAGAGGAGAAGTTTTAGTGTTCTTGAAGAAGTCCAGTGGAACTTTTGTGATATTTTAGTCAATGATATTAAAAGGAACCTTTTTCTATGGAAATATTGAGTTTGTGGAATTGAATGCATTTGAATGAGAATCTAATATGTTCATTTAGGTCCTTCTAGTCGTCTTTGTCCAGAAAACAATTGGCAGGTGCAATCAAGAAAATTGAGAAAATACCATATACCACTAGCAACAAAAGAAGAGTACTTCATTACTTGCCGGTAAATTTCGTTTGCAGTCACTAAATTTTAATTTGTCTCAATTGGGTCACTTAACTTCAATTTAGTTTTAAATTTCACAATTTTATCACATTTCTAAAGTGACAAAAATTGCTTAGTTGACCATTATAATCTAACTCATCTTCCACGTAGTCGCTACATGACACCCTTGAAATGATATGGCATAATGGTAAATTAATATGATACATAGCAATTACGTGAAAAATTTGTTACTGGATGATTGTCAATTATGCAATTTTCATCGTGAGGAACGGATGAAATTTGTAATTAAATCGAAGCCCAATAATTCAATTAAAACTAAATCAAATTGTTGTAGATAATAGATTAAATTTGAAAATTCTATTGCGGTTTTAATATTATGCTCTTTTTTCATTTTTTTGGGGGGTGGGGTGGGGGGTCCTCTTTCCCATTAACACAACATGGTATTTTATTATTTTGTAAATGGAATCAGTCACGAGAATACTCCTTTAATACATCTTCAAGAATATCGGCTATCTATATACACCGTGAGTATATATGCTGCATGTATATATGCATATGACAGAAAAAAATACTATCAATTATATAATTTTATAATCATTACCTAATATGAGTAAATACTCTTTCGGTACACTTTTACATCAATGGACAAATTGAGTTTCACATCACCGTCTTCAGAGTTTCTTGATCTTCTCTGGGCCGATTTCTGTGGCGAGAGATGCTCGTATTATGTCTAATTCAAATAGCTCAGGAGGGATAGACAAGGAAGGAGAACATGAGTTGGGCGGGAACGAAAAAGGAAAATGAAAGAATCTTACACCAGAAAATTTCGGTATAAAATTTGAAACAAAACAAAAAACTATGGTAGAGAACAATAGGAGGGGTCTTACAAGGTCAAGAAAAGGTCTTACAAGGTCAAGAACACAAAACATCGAAGAAAAACAAAAGGCAACAAGTCAAAAAATCAAAAAAATAAATAAAAAATTGAAAAGGTTGCCAAGGTAATAAAAAAGCTCAGGTAGGATAGCACCAAAATTAAGATGAACATGCTGCCAGTTGAAGGCCATTTTTCATCGTTAGATCAACCAAGATTTTGCCGTCTTTCTGATCAAGGTTCCCGGTTTTCCGAAGCTTTGATGCATCCAAGAATATGAATGGTTTCACCATGTCTAAAGCCTGCAACCAAGATGTTTTCATGAATAAGACAAACATGAAATTACAAAGACTTTTGAAATTATCGAGAAATTGCAAAACTTGAATACGTCGTACAAATTATAAAGTAGAAAAAGGGGGTAATACGTAAGAAGCGCGGGGATTCTGTTCCGAGGCTGCGTTTGATTCCAGCAACTACATGATATGGTTCAAAAAGTATAGCAAATGCATAAAAACATTTTAGCTGCTTCTTTCGACAATATGATTGTCAAAAGAAGCAACTAAAAAGTTACTTTTAAGCACGACTAGAGAGTTAAATTTGTTCCGTACCTTATATTTGGCGATATTTCAATCTTGCTTGCAGGAAAAATTTTCACAGAGAGAGGGAGGGAAAGGGGAATGTAAGGTATTGAAAGAAAGGAATGAAGAAAGTGAGTAGCAACGTGGGCTTTTTATGGACAGCTAGTGGGCTGTCCTAATGGACCCGACAGAAACAGGTCCAAGGCCCATAAATACTGCACACTAAAAAATCCATCGTGACGTCAACACTTGGACGACCACATAACAATTTCAAATAATTTAAAGTTAAATCTTGACATAGTGTTGTGTTCTAGGAATTCAACCTTGTGAAATGTGAACACAGTCAAATGTGGAAGGTTTGGCTGAGATCTCTAGTACACACGTGCTTGATTCACAAAAATTACAAATTAATGATAAATTAGGTGTGATTTAAATGCTTTATTAAGTACTAAGACATTATTAATGTAACAACGTGGCGAAATAATCCAAGAACTAGCACAATTTTTTTAAAAAAAAATTTAGCTGGTGGGTGTGAGTGGATAATCGTACAAGTTTCTAAGCACGTTTAGTATACATATTTTCAATTCTAATAACTCGTTTAAATAATTTAATAATTTAAATAATTTGTAACGGCATGATTATTGTAGATATTCATGTAGCTAAAGAAAATAACAAAAATTCTCCCAATAATGATTAGTCAAAGGCTAAAAATTTCTTATAAAGCATTGGTCCAATGATTATGTTTAGGATTAAAATTATTAGGTGGGAATAGATTAAGATGTTCGAAAATTCTTTGTGAAATTGAAGTATCCTCTAGAAAGTCAAAAACAAAAGTTTATTCTTATACGTATAATTTTAAGTTTTATTTTCAATAAATTTAAAGTTAAATTTAAAATTCATGCTGTAAAATGTAACAATATTTTATATTGAACGTTTATTTACGGTGCTATCGTAACTAAATAAAGTGGCAATTTAAGTGAAAAAAACTAAGAATAAGTCAAATTATAGGCCAAATACTGAAAATAAAGAAGTGCTAAAATCACTCAAGAATGAACTAGTTGAGCCACTTAAGTTGTCTAGTATGCCACCAAATCTAGTTGATTCATCCAAAATGGACTGGTTCAAGTAAAAAAAAAATTAGTTTTAATTATTTATTATTTTTTTAATACCAACTCCAATATTTAACCCTTAATTCTTTTTTTTTTTTTTCTATCAATATTTAGCCAATTTTTAAAATGTAAATTTTACATACTTATTGGTCCACACGAGACCAAAAAAAGGAAATTAAAAGTAATTGGAAAGCCGAAACACTAGAATTTGGGAGGCGAAATGATTCCCATGAATTCTAACGAGAACAATAATTAAAGGGAACTTGGGGAAAGAAACATAGACAAGAATATATATAACATCTAGGTCTTGGCAACCGTAATTTCTTCAAGGTTTGAACTTATTTAATTATTTTTTCTTGTTTTGTACTTAAATAATTTATTTAGTTACGATTATAAAATTTTTGGGAGATAGGATGTTCAAAATGGCCTTCTGTGAGCGGCAGACTATACAATTAACTAAGGAGATATTTTATATTATGGTCTTCTTTCTTAGATATAATTAAACTAAAACTCAGTCCAGATGTATTTTTTCTACTCTTTCTTATCTTGAAAAATTAAGAATATTTTATGTTATTGAACTGATAGCTATCTTTAAGCTAACCTAATCATATTTACTTATTGTTTATCGACTACGCTTTTTTTATTTTTTATTTTTATGGCTCAGGTATTCAAATTTCGCCTGACTAATCTTGAAAAGTGACGGTCTTCCCTCTTGATTTGTCTGACTACGCCTTTTAGTTTGATTTTAGGCGCCCTTGACTCACCCTTAGTAGATAGTACTCAGCGATTACTTAATTTTAGTTAGTTTTTGCTAAAAAGAAAAAAATTTCTAATTTTTTTTTTCTGGACATAAATTAATGTGCTTTTTGACAGATCATCCCTCATCCTATTCAATTCCCATGTCCTTTTCACTTATTATGCCTCTCATTTACTCCATCCCTTATACAATCCAGTCCTTTTGTCCCCACTGAAACAACCTAAAATACACAGTACTCCATTTTGTTTTCTTACTACATTAAATGTCTGAGAATTCAATGACATTTATTTACTTAAAATCATCCAAGGTGCAAAATCAAATGAAATTAAAAAAATATTAAACTATATCAGTTTCTTGTTTGGTACGTCAAACTAAAAAATATTTTAGATAAGATTAAGATAGAAAATAAATTAAATCTTGTTTGTAGTTATTTACAGTGTTCCATAAATTTAAAGTTTTAATTTGCTTTAAAGCTTAGCCAAACATGAAGTTCGGAATGAGTCTATCTGGATAAGAAAAAGAAAGAGAAGTAGGCAAGATTCCTGCAGGGAAAGGGCCAAATGTTGGAGAAATGTTTTGTGGTCCTCCTAGATCTGTTAAGGGTTAATTAAACTCATAACCTCTATTCTTTCAATTTTATAATAATAATATTATTCTCGTTCTATTTTATTCACAAATATTGTTATCATCCTTTTATAATTAGCACAGATAGTTCTCAAATAATTTTTTTGACAATTCTCTCTATGACTTAAATAAATTAAAGAGAAAATAAAATAAAAAATTATATTTAAAGTCCCTAACTTTTTTTAAAGTGTAAATAAATCATAAACTTTTTATTTTTAAAAATTAAAAAAAAAAAAAATTAAAGAAAAAAACCTAAGGATTGCAAAAAAATCCGCCCCCACACCCCGGTAATAGGGGTGGGTCTGGAGCAAAATTTTCTATTCGTAAAGAACGCGGGACGGGTTGTGAGACGGGACATGGATGGGTCCGGGGCAGCCATGTCTCGCCCCACAACCCGCAGCCATGTCCTGCCCCACAACCCACCCCATCAAGTATTTTTTTTGTAAAATCATAAAATAAAATACAAATTAAAATTTTGTTAGAAATGAACTAAAGAATAATCGAACTCGGGTTGAAATTATAAACTACAAATCTCAACCACTATATCACAATTCCAATCTCGAATTTTTTTTTTTTTTTGCTACACATATATTTAAAAAAATTATTATTTTTTAATTATATTTTTCAGTTTTACAAAAAAAACTAAAAAAATTTCGTAGGGTGGTTGGTGGGTCAAAAGATTACCCCACCCCGACCCGGACTCGTCCCATTGCCATCCCTAAAAAAACCAAAAAGGGTCTTCCCCAACCCAATCCAACCCAACCCAACAAAAACAACTGGAGGGGATTTCTCCCATCTCTCTCCTGTTTGTCAGTCCAAACCGCTGGGTTTGGATCAGCGGCAATCGAAGAGGAGAGATCTCCCTTGGTTTCGCGAAAATCAAAAAGAAAACCTCTATAGTCTTCGTGGAACTTGGGGGAATTTCTCCTCCCTAGTTGCTGCCTGCCCAAACACTGGCAGTTTGGGCCGACAAACGGGGAGAAAACCCTCTCGTTGTTCTTGGTGGGGTGACCCTTTTGTTTTTTGTTTTTACTTTTTTTAATTAATTATTTTAAATAATATAATATAAATAAATTATTTTGTCTTTATTAAATCAGTCAAATTTAGGTCATGAGTTTGATTTTTTGTCAATTACGGATATTTGGACGAAATCTTACCAGACTCCAAAGGTCATTTCGATTAACATAATTAAAAGATTTGGAACTTGATTACATGTTTTTTATTATTTTATGTGAAAATCTGTAAGAAGGAAAAAAAAAAGATGTAAAATTAATTTATACTTTTGAAAATGTTAGGAATCTTAATTGAAATTTTTTATTATATTTTCTTTTTCTGTTATTTTAATTTATTTAAGTCAATGGTAAAATTGTCAAAAAAAAATTATTTATGGACCATCTGTATGAATTAATGAAATGATAGAAATGATATTTATAAATAAAATTAAATGAAGATGATATTATTATAAAATTGAAAAAATAGAAACTCTGGGTGTAATTAACCCATTTGTTAAAAGGTAAAATCGAGGTCATTTTGCTTATTCCCATGACTATTAAGAATTAAGCCATCTGTTAAAAGGTAAAATCGAGGTCATTTTGCATATTCCCATGACTATTAAGAAAGTTCCCAACAAATTAACAACTGGACACTTGTCCAAGACAAAACACTTAGATATACCTCATTGATTGGTAAAAGAGTAATGCTATTTGCAGTCTTCACTACCGGTAGTCATCATGCATGGCATTATTCAATTGGTTGAATTATTTACTCTAATTAAGTAATGTATTTATAGCCATTAATTATGAATAATTTATCTAATTGAGTAATGACACATATGATGACTACCGATAGTGAAGATTGCAAATAGCATTACTCTTGGTAAAATAGTATTACTCGGACTTTCTAAACAAAACATCTCTTCAAGAGTACTAACACTAACATATATAGTCTTGATTATCTTACGTTTCGTCAGTACTTCACTATTTGGAGCAGTGGATGTTGCAGAAAGAGAAGAGCTTGAAGTAGTGATTTTCCTATTTATTTGAATCAAATTCAACAATTAATTTTAATTATATATTTTATAAAATTTATAATTTTTATCAATTTTTATCAAAATATGTTAAAAATTAATTTATTTCAATTAGGTTGCTGAACTTAAATTTAGTTTCAAATTTTATTATTTCATCACATAATGTCTCTCAAATAGATGAAAATTGTTTAATTTGTTTTTAAGCACTACGTAGCAATTATTATATATTGGTGAAATTTAAAATAAAATAAAATTCAATTACTCAAATGAGACAAATTAAAATTTCGAGATGCGGTTGAGATTTTGCTAAAGGTTTAGTGGATGAAATCTGGTTTGAAAATAAGGATTCACATGGGTAAGTCACATGAAAATATACTGTGTGGGCAGTACATGGGACATGGATACTTAAATGCCCATGGCAGGCATCAATTTTGGATCCAAGAATTAATTCGAAAATGATGTATCAATGTGTTTGACTCTCACTCAATGAAGGGTTGCTTTCACTTTCAGAATTCTCTGAATAAGTAATCATTGCATCATATTCCCTCCTTCACTGAAAATGATTCAGGACCGTTTGATTAATTCAACCCCCCCCCCCCCCAAATCACACTGCACTGTCGCTTCCTTTGTATTTATGTCCACATTGTGAAAATCAACCCGACCATCCATTAGAGATGGCAATGGAGAATTGGAGATGAGTAGATCGGGGCGGTTATTACTTATTACTATTTTTATTTCGTTCAAAATTTTTGAAAACCAGGACGGGAGTGAAGCAGTGCGGATATTGAAATTTTTTTATTTATCGTCATGTTTAATTAATTAATTAATTAATTTTTAATATCATTTTTTATTTTTTTAAAACAATTTAAATTATAAAACATAAAAATAAAATAAAATAAAAAGATTCGAGGCAGGGACTATGATCCCCGTCTCCACCCCCACAGAGCGGGGCAAGGCGGGGAGGGTCGAAGCGATTTTTTTTTTTTGCCATCTCTACTATTCATTTCGAAGAGGTGAAAAGGTAAAAACATTAAATAGATAGAAAACATAACAAATTTTTTAGTGAATCGGAGCATTAATGTGTGAACCAGCCGGTTTTTGTTTGAATAAAATCGTGAATGTTTTTTAAAATAGTCGTGTGTGTGTGTGTATATATATATATATATATGTGTGTGTGTGTGTGTGTGTGTGTATTTTATTATTTTTTATAATCTTATAAATTTTAATAATTTATAATGTCTTTATTAAGAGCATCTCCAATGTATTCTGTCTATTGTTTGTTAGACGTGTCACATAAGCATATATAGATGGAGTTATAAAAAAATTATCTCTAATGCATGCTGACGAGGACTCCGTCTAGCTGATTTGACACACTAAAAATAGACTCCGTCTAGAATTCCGTCCAAATTTAAACAGATTTTTAGACGGAGTGAGTCATCAAATTTAAATCAATTTCAGCATTTTACTAAAAAAAAATCCAGACAAATAAAATATAAATTGAAGACCTCCCAATTTTTTTCTAAAAGAATTGATGCCACATAAGCGTAATATTAGACGGAATTCATTGGAAACGAATTTATAATTTAACCGTCTATTTAATAGATATAGTGCTATATAGATTGAAAATCTGTCTATTCTACCTGCTATATAAATTACAATAGAAGTGCTTTGGAGATTCTCTGAAGGTATGTATAAATTTATTGACCAAGTTTCAGGAGGAAAAAAAAAACGAAAGAGGAAAGTTCTACATAGCTGTCCCATTTTGAGTGTTATTTAGGCGAATTTCCAATGAATGTAACACACGAGGAGTTTGGGCCAAGTCCAACCTTAGCAGACCCACTAGATCCAATCAAGTCAGACTGGTTGGGCCAACCTCATTAATTTGGATTGTTTCGATTTAGGATTTAGGATCATTACCAATTTTTATTAAAGAAATTTTACGTACTTTGGAAATTTTCATGAACAAACTAAAAAAAAATTACTGATTCTCAAAATACTTGCGAATCTTATTTTTTACGAAAATACTGTTTTAATTATTCTTTTTTTAGACCAATTTTTAATTTTTTATACACCAATATTCAATTCTTTTGTAATGAAATTACACTATTTTATTAGACTAATATAATATTTTGTAACAAACTATGTTACGCTGCCACCACTATTACCACTGTCGATATTGACATTACACTAAGTGTAACACTTGTAATAATTCGTGTTACACAAAGTATACTACTTGTAACACATGTAACAAACTATGTTATATAGTTATTGTTATCACCATAGCCGTTACCACTATTGTTGACACCATCATTAGACAACGTGCAACAGTTGTAACACGTGTAACAACTATGTTATACTACTGCTTCCGCCACCAGATCCACAACCATAAACTTTGTTGAAACTACTATCACATATTTCCACCACCACCACCAAAAAATTCTAATCTCACAAAGCAAAAAAAAATCAAAAATTGGAGCTGCAACACAAAATCATATTTGATTTTGTAAGTGTGAAGCTGCAAAAAAATTTAGATATAAACCACCAAAAAATTCAATCTCACAAACCATCTCCACCAGTAGTTGTGGGTTACAGTCGCGATTCCAAATTCAGATTTGGCAGCGGACTTTATGTCAGTAGTGGATCGCAATGCTGGTGGTGTGTTGCGATAACAGTTCAACAAAAGATGAAATTTCAGATCTAGATTTGGTGATTTTTTAGGCAATTGTCGGTGACTGACGATGGATTTTGGGTTGGGTGCCTCAATGGGTGGTAGCGATTGAGTTTGTAATGATGGTTTGAGTGGATTCCTCGTGGTGGTGGTAATTATCAGAGTGATGGTGATGATCAGAGGTGTGTGAAGAAGGAGAGAAGGTGATGATGTTGGAGTATTTTATTATAGTTTGAAATTAAAAAATTGAGTTTGTTTAATTTAAATAAATAAAATATAAAATAATTACACAGTGTTTTTAAAATAAAAACACATTGTAATTTTAAAATTGTAAGTAGTGGGTATAATTTCTCCAACATACTTTCACTTGTAATTGCTATATAATATCATTTAATTTAAGTTTTGTTTTTAGTTTCCACATTAATTCCATAATTTGATAGACAGATATCATATACCTCTTCAAATCAAGGGATGAAATGTAACTTTCCTCATTATTTTGGAGAAAAAACACAATACAATCGAAATTGTATTTTTTTTCATTTATTCACATTGTCGGAGATTCTTCATCCAAAATTTTCAATTTCAGCCACAATCAAATTTCGACCAAAATTCAATTCAATATATCAATATTCTATTCCATCTCTTTCTTTTCTACATCTGGGTTTGCAATTGCAGATATATTTTTCTCTTTTTGATTTCTGAGATTGGTTTTGTGGTGGGTATGGAGATACCACCGTATGGTGTGATGATGGTGATGATGTTATGATAAGTATGATCTATATACTTATCTTGATTTCTTAACGGAGAGTTTTCGTATGGTTTGAATCGATATTTATTGGGTTTTAGTTTATTTTTGTGATTGTAAGAGGAAATCTTTGAACTTGAGTTACACGGGTAAAATCGCCAAGAAAATGAGAAAAATTTGAGGCTTTCAAGTGAATATTAAGAGTCGAATATTGGATGACGAGAAAAAGAGAAATCGAGAGTTTTGAACTTATAATGAAAAGTGAGAGTGAATGATTAAACATTCAAAGACAAAGATGAAAGAAGAAGGTCATACGTGCAGAGTAGGTAAGAAAATTGAAGCACAAAGTTTGATACAAAAAATCTCACAAGGCAAATGATACACTAATGGAAAGATAATTGAATTGAGAGTCCAATAGTTTTTACGGATTGCAAATCACATTTTTCTACTAGAAGTTATGACCAGTTGAATGTTAGTTGCCTAGAGCAAAAATCTCTGTCCGCTCGAGCAAATGGAAGGCAGCTCAAGCGGTAGAGCAAAAATCTATGCGCATAGTTTAAATTTTGTAAATTTTCTGGAGTTGTTTTAGGAAGCCTTTGCAAGAATTTTAAGTTATATACCAATACTATTTCATTTCATATAGAATATTAGACAAAGGATTGGAGACAAACCCCACAATTTCTCAATAAAAGAAGAGATCAACCGAGTTTCTTGTGCTTGAATTAAGAAAAATGAAGAGAATTGTTTCCGACTGATTGAAGAAATTCAAAGTCCTAGATTATTCTCCCATTTTCTTCTATTCTCGGTATTCTGTGATGTCGTACTATCTCTATGTATTTTTATTACTCAAGAATGCTTGGCTAATTTTTCTATAAACTAGGATGACGATAAAATATCGTTTTTGAAGTTTTGGTCTTAATTTCTTGTTTTTGACATCAAATATCTATAATTGGATCGGCGACCCGGTGGTTCAACCGGTCCGGTTCTCTTAATTGGATCGCTAAGCAATTGAACCGGCTACGACCCGAAAAAACCGCCAATTTTTTTAGTAAACCGGTGACCCAAAACTCGGTGACCCGGCCGAGTTGTTACATAATGAAAAATTTCAAATTTTTTTAGTCTATTTTTTTAGTATTTTTTTTAGTCTTTTTTTAGTCTATTTTTTTCATTACAATAATTTATGTTATTTTTTACAATAATTAGTTTATGATACTAGTAGTCTCGTACTTATTTTGCTAAATAAATTTCTGATAGTGATGATTTAATAAAAATAGACTTATCAGTTTAATATGAATTTACCCACCGGATCACCGGTTGAACCAAAAACCTGATGACCCGTCTCCTTGTCTAGATCGATGTCCAGACCGGGTCTGATAACTATGTCATTGAATCTTGATCAAGTAAATGTACATCTTCCTTTTTTTTCTTTTTTTTTTCCTACACGTATGCATATGTTTATACACCGAGCTGTCAGATATCAAGCATATCATTGTGAATACTCATGCAATTGAGCCACACATTAATATACTCTATTGATTATGAATCATTTGTACCTCCATTTGTTACATTAGTGTTGAGTAATGTAGCAAATTTCAAGCTCTGGTAGAATTCTTTGGGACACTTTCACAGGAATGAGGCATTAGAGAACACAGGGCGGATCTACTTTCCACATTGTGGAGTAGATATAAAGACTGCATGACATGTGTCATGTGGCTATTGGACAAGTAATTGACATAATAGTCAATCACTTTTTTTCTATCCAATGGTCACGTGACATGTGTCATGTGGCCTTTATATCTCTTCTTCACCATAGAGAGGAGATCATTTTCTTTAGCAGGGCAGATCTATTTTTCACATTGTGGAGTAGATATAGAGGCTACATGACATGTGTCATGTGGCCATTGGACAAGTAATTGTCTAGGTAAGAATTACTGTGTTATAAATGTAACGTAATATGTTACATGTCTAAGTTTAATAATTTTGTTGTGTTATCATAGAAATGTACAAATTTTTTCTATAAAATTTCAGATATGTTATTACACGCATTGAGAGTGACAATTGCCTTCTTACATCAGCAATATTGACTAGCTGCTTTTGTATGTTGTAAAAGAATATTGTGAATAATTGGGTGTTAAAGGATTGATTTGCGTTTTACAATTAGAGGACACAAAGTACTTGTGCCTTTCTAGACCATTTATGTCAATTCTTTTTTTTGGTAAATGCTAATGCATATAAGAAAGTAACAATCATTTTAACTCTTTTTTTTCCTCCAGTCGAAACCCATTACATAAGATGTTGTCTTATTTTCTTACATTTTTAAATTCAGGTGTTTATGTTGAAGGTTCAAATTTTGTAGTGCATAGTATAAAATACTATATGTTAATGAATTACATTTTCATGTTTTTTTTCTGCTTCAACGGCACTGATTTTTTTACACGTAATCTCAATTGTCACCATATTTTATTTTGGTCAGGTTATGATCCTCAATACACATTAACGTACATGAAAACAACAAAGTTTACATAGGAAGTAAATTTATAATTAGAAAAAAAATGTGAGAATGTAATAACAGTGTTTATAATATAAATTACACACACTAACAACGTGAGATGTAATATGATTATTACAAAGTTGGTATTATGAATTAAAAAAAAAAACAATTATAACTTAGTTACTACGAGCAGAGTTTCCAAATTTCACAGTTAAAAAATTAGATATATTGTAACACAATTAACACAGCGTATAAGTTATAATCATTGTAACTTATTAAATGCAGTGTTTCTCAAATTTCACAGTAAAAAATTTATATACACTATAATTTTCTGTATTTTTTTTAAACGTCCGTATATGTTGTAATTTTACTATATTTAACAAAAATCAATATTTTTCAATCCATTCTCTATTTTTGCCCTATATACGTAATTTGCCCATCAAAATTTGAGACACTTTGGGCCAAGTCTAACTTCAGTAGAGCTCATCGATCTAATTACACCAGACCGATTTGGGCAACCCCATGACTTAGAATGTTTCAAAACCCAATGAACGCTACTGAACAACAACTATCCACTTTACAAGTCTAAATTGCTATAAAAATAAAAAAATAAAAAATAAATAAAAAAAACTACAAATTTATTTATTTTATTTATATTTATATTTTCAAAATATGTAAAATAATGTAGGAGACATTGGCAAGTGTTCAGTTCGTACTACAAAGTTGAAGTCATACCATCTTTTCTTAAACTAAAAAAATTTTAAAGTTAAAGCCGTGGGGAAAAAAAAAAAAGTCAAAATCTTTACGCTTACAACCTTAAATGAAGTGAATACAAGATAATTAAATTTGTATAAGCAATTGTATTGCATGATAAAATACCCAAAGTTTACTTCAAAACTTTACCTATTAGTGACTAGTTTGAAGGTACTTTTAAATGCATAATAAATCTTGTATTTCACTAGAATATACCATTACAAAATTCTCAATTCCCTTTCCTAGTTAATTATCTAAGTCCAAAACATATTGTACAAGTTCTAAGTCCAAAACATATTGTACAAGTTCTAAGTCCAAAACATTTATAGATATTACAATGTTTAATTTTGTAATAACAATTACTCAAATAATACTTTTTGTGGTGGTTATTGTATAATGTGTTATTTCAATTTTAATCTTCACATTTCGTCACCCAACTCCACTTTTGTATTAGATAGTGGAATTAGATTGTGGGAAATTTTGGTAGAAACTAGCTATCTTAAAATTTGTACATAGAGATTAAAACACAGCTATGAGATTATAGAAAAAGATGTAAATTAATCGCCATAAACAACTCTATAGAGTGTTTCTATGGTTCACGTCGAACTAACATCAATTCTCGTAAGGTGGTCGAACCAAGGACCTACAAAAGTCCAGGCTACCCCGTCTCCATAGGCAACACAACAGTGTCCTTGATGAAGGACTTTAGCGGCCTTATACTAATGCATACTTCTTTTTCTTTCTAGGTCGTGCAAAACAGTCGTCCAAAATCGTAATGTTCTTTTACAAAGACAAGAGACGCTCTTAACGGCTCTGCGCCACTCTCTTTCTGAGTTATTTCAACTTCTTTATGATTTCATGTTGTGGTGGAAAAAAAGAGAGAGTGTCAGCTTAGTAGAAAGAGAAGGATGTGCAACGGCAGAGACTACTAAACATCTTCTTGCTTTTAGCCTTTTATTACGAGTATGACAAACCTCATCAATATGAGAGATTCCTAAAATTCAAAATAGAGAAGGGGCATGCAGGACTTCTGCAAGAGCATCCACTTCTTCCCGATCAAGATAGATAGGAAGGAGTTTTATCAAGTAAAGGCCAACAGTGCCATGGGTGATATGATCCCTTCTTGCCAAGGAAAGTAGTTCTATAGCAACCGATCTTAGCTTTGAGTGCTTATTCTTTTTGTTCTCAGTTAAATTTGAAAGTTGTTAAGAGCTTTTTCAAGCATTCTCCTAGCAAGAAGGTCAACCAAGAGTTTAGTCAACAAGAAGCTGGAAGAGCTTTAGCTAATTGGACACGTCCATTTATCCTACCTAATTAATAACGTAAGCATTTTTTTTTCGTTATTCAAATGACACCATTAAAGACTAATTCCTTCAGGCTAATGAAGATAATACTCCAGTCTTCCCATTTGATCCTTCTTATCCACTCCCAAAAAGCAACACATTAGTGGGGCCGACACTTATATCTTAATATCAATATTGTTTGTTTAGGGTTATGGTTTGACTATGTTAAAATGGACTTCCCCTCTCCTTCGTGTAATAAGGGCTTGATCTTATACCATCAGGCGATCGACTTCGTGAGATTATTTTGATCTATGCATGGTTAAAATCATGTTTGGCCGACGCTTATATCTTAATATCAATATCGTTTGTTTAGGATATTAAAATGGACTTCCCCTCTCCTTCGTGTAATAAGGACTTGATCTTATACCATTCGGTGATCGACTTCGTGAGATTATTTTGATCTTCGCATGGTTAAAATCATGTTTGATAAGGTTATTTTAAACTCTTTTTTTTCTAAACTTATTTTTAATCGAATCAACAACTTTTATCAATTTTTATCAAAATTTCCTAAAAAAACTATTTCTCAACTCTAGTAAACAAGCTCTATTGGGTGGGTTATCCATGCAAATCCTCCAGAATTTTGTGTATATATTATATAATAATTTTGGATTTTTTAAGTTCAAAAGGGGGTGATTTTACTTCAACTGTCGGACACGTGTACCAATATGGACTTCAAATTAAAATTAAATTTAGGTTTAATTACATTTATAGTCCCCATTCTTTCAACTTTATAACAATACCATCCTCATTCAATTTTATTTATAAATATTGTCCCTATCCTTATATTTATTCATATAAATAGTCTCAAATGATTTTTTTGACAATTCTACTTCTAACTTAAATAAATTAAAATGATAGAAAAAAAAAAATACAATGAAAAAATTGCAATTGAGACCCTTTCAAAAGTACAAATAAGTCCTAATTTTTTTTTTAAACTCAAAATACTAAAAAATGTGTCATCAAGTCCCAAAACTTGTAATTATGTCCACCGAAAGGACATTTGGAGTCTCTGCAGATTTCATCCAATAGTCCGTTAATTGACAAAAAAATTATATATGCGATCTAATTTTGACAAATTTAACAAAGACAAAATAGTTTGTTATATTTTATTATTCAAAATACTTATTAAAAAAAAAAAAAAAAACCCAAAAAGGGATCATCTTCCCCGCTCGCCCGTTTTATGGCTTTCAGGGTACCGAAGCCTTTGACGCATATGCATGGTCTTCAAACTTCGATATCTCTTAGTAGTTTTGAATCATTTTATCTAAAAATTTAATATTTTATGATGTTATAGATGGGATAAACTTATTTAAAACATGGGAAAAGTTCACGATGAATTCATGAAAGCTCTTGGGTTGCAGAGAAAACCTAGGTTGGCTTCAAGAACAAGCCAAAAACAAGCCAGAGATAGCCTATTATGTCATTAGAAAAAAAACTAAGGCTGTGTTAGATTGCACCATTTTCCATGGAAAATGGTGCATCCATAGAAAATAATCTCATTTCAGTGAAAAATATTTTTCAACTTTGGCTGTTTGATAGAAGGTGGAAAAAAAATGTTTTCTAATGTATATCACTTAAAGCATGTATTTGACCACTTTCTTGTAAAATGTTTTCTCACCATTTTGGTACTTTTTTTTTTTTTCTGAAATTGTTTTCCTTTTTCACCCTTACCAATCAAACACACCCTAAAAAAAATTTGAAGAGAAAATGCAAAATTTATAGTGAATGGGCACACTTTGGAGGGTGCATTGGCTATTCTATTTCTAGCAATTTGAGTATTCCACGAGGAGTCATGGCTGTTGGATAGATTATATGGGATCTACATATTTGGCCACCCCCGATTTCGGTGGTGGTGGTGGTGGTATCTTTTTGTTTTTTTTGTTTTTAATTATTTTGAATAATAGAATATAATAAATTATTTTGTTTTTGTTAAATTGTTCAAATTTAATAGTGGGTATAATTTTTTTGTTAATTAACAGGCTATCAGATGAAATTTGTAGAGATTCTAAATGTCTTTCCGATAAACATAATTAGAAGTTTTGGGACTTAATGATATATTTTTTATTATTTTAAGTGAAAATTTGTAAAAGAAAAAATAGAAAAGTAAGATTTATTTGTACTTTTGAAAAGTTTAAGATCTCAATTATAATTTTTTTATTGTATTTTTTTTTATAATTTTAATTTATTTAAGTTAGAGTAAAATTGTTAAAAAAAAAGTTATTTGAGGACCATACTAATAAATGAAATAAAATAGATGATATCGGTTAATAAAACTGAACGAAGATCAAATTGTCTACACCTTTAAATTTATGTTATTCCACTCTACCCTCCGCCACCAGTTCAGTCTAGAAATCGGATATTTACAAAGACTGGATATTTAGAGAAATGACACTGGTGGCACTCTTTGTATCGGCGACGAAACTCGCCGGAATTCTAGTTTCCTTCACCGTCGCCGCCAACGCCTTTTCCTTCTCCCGGTTCCGCAAAAAGAACCTGAAGCCTTTTCGCACTCCCATCGACGAGTCCTCCGATGTTCTTGCTGTCTTCAACGTCAATCCGACCTCCGGTAACTCAACCTTTTCATCTTTATAGTTTGGTGTTAAATGGGTTGCCATAAATGGGTTTTGTTGAAACCTGAGGCTGCTTTAGTTTTTGTGCTGTATCTGTCAAGTATAAACGACCCGACCCATTTAAGACAAGCCTATCGGTTCTTAATTGGGTCCAAGACTCTGAGTCACTGCAACTAGCTTGGGTCCAGCTACGAACCAAGCCAGTTGGCAGGATCGTATAAAATAAATTTGTTAGTAGGTTCATATGTATTCTAGTTGTATTTAATTGGTTAAGAAAATGCATATGTCTCTTTAATTTCAAACATGTTTGTCAGGTTATTGATTTTTTTTTAAAAAAAATATATACTCAATTGTATACAAGTAGTAAAATATATACTCAATTGTATATAATGTGAATTGCTAATGTCTTAGTTAACGAGATAGTATTCTATCACTGTTAGCTTAGAATTATATTTTAATCAACATTCTTTGTTAGTATTGTTGGAGACCGGGATTTAGACATCACAAAAATTAATTTTCTGTGATGATCAAACATCCCTCCACAAGATATGATTTATTTCGTGCATTCAACTGGATTAAATAAAATTGCAAGAATACATAGGTGTTGAAGAAATTACTCTTGTAACGTGTTGTTTTTTAAACTTTCAAAGCTCCAAACCCTCAAGCCTTCTCCAGTGTTCTCCACGAGAAGCTATACTGGTGTGTGGTCACCTATCTGGTTCTAGGTTATATTAGGATTAGGGTTTTCTTTGTCAGGAGATAACACACACTTCACACTTTAGTGTGTGTCCCGCCTCTAGGTTTAGGTTGTGTAGAAAAACAGTCTTATGAGATTATTTATAATCTACTTACACTCCAAAATCCTACCAACCCTAGTACTATAACTCAGGGCCATTTCTGCACAGCCCAAAATAGGTAATAAGCCTATTTAGCTCTATATATTGGAGCCACTGAGGAGATTTGATCGGATCCAATTAAAATAAGCTTTAATAAATTAATTTTAATTTGATCAACTCTTGATCAGTCAAAACAATTTATTAATCAAGTTCTATTCCACTAAAAGAACAAGACTGTACTCTTAGTCTAATTGAAATTACTGAAGCAACAATCAATAATTATATCTTCTGACTTATCGATCCTATATGTTATCTCCGTCGATCAACTCAAATATTCAGAATAAGTAAAATGACCAAAATGGCCATATTCGAATATTCACAAATTCTCAACTCTCATCTTCTATCTAATAGTTCGATGTGATCACATCACATTATTAAATTCAACAATCAATGTCGAACTACTGAGCTTAAATTAAACTGTATACTAAAAGAACCAGTGAGAACATGATCATACCTTAAAGGTGACGGATTCTATATTACGTATATATGTTCCTCGTTAGTTCACTCTAATTCCCAAAATATCGAGATATTGATCAGCAATTTGATTTCACTTATTGACACCTCAAAAAACTTCAAGCTAGTAACCGAAGTTTATTATCCGCTCAGGATTAAGGTCTCATGTACGATAGTCAAGTGAAATTAAATTTGTCTGGTCAATGTCATAAATTAATTTCACGTGGTCCCGTTCAATACAATCCAAATGTATTCTCAATTTTATTACTAAAGTCAAAGATAGATTTTAATAAAATTGAGACGATTTTATCAAAATAAATTATTCATATTTATTTATTGATCGTGAACAATAATTTTAGATCGAATTACAAATTGAATCTTTCTGTATTTAACAGCTCAAACACTCAATTTGTAATATCAAATCGACTTATGGATAAATATAAGTTCAAAATAACATAATAAATATATTAATCAATATATTAATTTTATTTCAAAATATCACGAGTATAAATAATTTACTCGACGGGCAAACACAACCTAACAAATCTCCCACTTGTCCTAGAGTAAATGAGACATGTTAAGTACACCCATATTTTGAATATGTCCCTCAAAACTCTTAGCTGATAAACTTTTGATAAAGTGGTCAGCAAGATTTTCTACAGATGCAATCTTGCACACTGTAACATCTCTTCGTTGAACGATATCTCTAATCAGGTGGTATTTTTGTTCAATGTGTTTTCCACGTTGATGGCTTCTGGGCTCTTTTGCATTTGCTACCGCTCCACTATTATCACAGTATAGAGTGATGGCCTGTGATGCCGAAGGAACCACCTCAAAGTCTAGCAAAAACTTCCTTAGCCATACCGCTTTTTTGGCTGCTTCACAAGCTGTCACATATTCTGCCTCTATGGTGGAATCTGCAATACAAGACTGTTTGAGGCTCCTCCAAACAACGGCACCGCCACCCAATGTGAACACTGACCCTGATGTGGACTTGCGAGAGTCTCTATCAGCCTGAAAATTAGAATCAGTATAACCCGTAGGCACTAAATCTGGAGCTGAATAGACCAGCATATAATCTTTTATTCTGCGAAGATACTTGAGAATATGCTTAACAGCAGTCCAGTGCTCCAGTTTTGGATTTGACTAATATCTACTGACAATCCCAACAGCGTAGCAAATATCTGGTCGAGTGTATAGCATAGCATACATGAGACTTCCTACAGCCGAGGCATAAGGAACCTGTTTCATGTATTCCACCTCACTAGGAGTCTTAGGACAGTGCTCCCGTGATAAGTGAATTCCATGTCTAAAAGGCATTTGACCTTTCTTGGAATTTTGCATTGCAAATTTTACCAATATTTTATCAATATATGAAGCTTGGGATAGAACGATTCTTCTATTCTTTCTATCCCGAAGAATCTGAATACCTAGAACATAATTGGCTTCTCCCAAGTCTTTTATATCAAACTGTTGTGCCAACCAGTGCTTAACTGAAGTCAACGCTCCTACGTCATTCCCAATGAGTAGGATATCATCAACATGTAGTATGAGAAAAATCACCTTGTTGTCTTTAATCCTCTTGTAGACACAAGGTTCATCAGGATTTTGATCAAAACCATAAGTCTTGATAGTTTGATCGAATTTGATGTTTCAGGACATAGACGCCTGTTTAAGTCCATATATGAACCTATTCAGTTTGCATACTTTATGCTCTTGACCATTTTGGATAAATCCATTTGGTTGCATCATATAGATGCTCTTATCAAGACTTCTATTGAGGAACGCTGTCTTGACATCCATTTGCCATACCTCATAATCAAAATGAGCTGTAATAGATAAGAGGATTCTTATAGACCTAAGCATGGCCACGGGAGAGAAGGTTTCCTCGTAATCGATACCTTCTCTTTGGGTAAAACCTTTAGCAACCAGTCTAGCTTTAAAGGTTTCCACCTTTTCGTCTACTCTTCTCTTCCTCTTGTAGATCCATTTGCACCCTACATGTTTTACCCTATTTGGTACATCTACAAGTTCCCAGACCGAGTTAGTGTACATAGATTTCATTTCTGAATCCATGGCACTCTTCTAATGGTCAGCATCTACATCATCCATAGCTTCCTTAAACGAAGTGGGATCCTCTTCTTGCTCGGTGGAGACTGCCTCGAAAGACTCTCCATATAGCAAGTACCTAGAGGGTCGTCGAATGACTCTCTCACTACGCCTAAGTTGTGGAAGTTCTTGATTGATTGGAATTTGTGATTGTTCTATTGTTGTTTCTCCTCCACCATGTCCTTCCGCTGTACATTCAGTCTCATGTGGTGACTAAACAGGAGAGACTTGATCCCCTGACATATCAGGTACCTCTGGACCAGTAGGTATGGTAGGTGGAACCTCCATTTCTATCCTACTGCATCAAGGTATCATCAATGGTAGAGACGTGAATTCATGTTGAGTAGGTTCAGTGCGGATCTCTAGAGTGGATGAGCTGGGAACGTTTTCCTTCATTTCTTCCAAAAGAACCTTACTCTTAAATTTACGTTCTTCTATATATCTATCCTCTAAGAAGGTTGTATTTGTACTTACAAAAATCTTCTTGTCCGGAGGACTATAGAAGTAATATCCTCTTGTCCCCTTAGGATATCCTACAAAAATGCACAACTCTGATCTTGATTTCATCTTATCCACCTTTCCCTTAAGCACATGTGCTAGACATCCCCATATCCTGATATGTCTTAGATTAGGCTTACGCCCATTCCACAATTCCAGGAATGTCTTAGAGATTTTAGATGGAACTATATTCAACAAGTATATTGCAGTTTATATTGCATATCCCCAAAAGAATGTAGAAAGTGTTGAGACGCCAAGTATTGATTTGACCATGTCCAACAAGATCCTGTTTCTCCTTTCTGAGACACCACCATTCTGTTGGGGTGTTCCTGGTGCACTTAGTTGGGATAAAATCTCATTTTCTGACAGGTATGATCTAAAGTCATGGGATAGATACTCTTCACCTCGATCTGATCGAAGTATTTTAATGCTCTTACCTAATTGCTTCTCCGCTTTAGTTCTGAATTCTTTGAACTTTTCAAAAGCTTCAGACTTGCGAGCCATTAGGTAAACATAACCATATCTGGAGTAGTCATTAGTAAAAGTGATGAAGTACTCATACCCACCTCTAGCCTGGACACTAATTGGCCCACATACATCAGAGTGTACTAATTCCAAAACTTCTTTGGCCCTATGTCCTTTTGATGTAAATGACCTCTTGGTCATTTTTCCTTCCAAACAGGATTCGCAAACCAGTAGGGACTCCATCTTTAAGTCACTTAAAGGACCATTCCTCATGAGTCTTTGGATCCTATTAAGGTTAATATGGCCAAGTCTCAGGTGCCACAAGTAAGTCTCATTAGTAGGAGACAGTTTAATGCGTTTATTAGATTCAGTGTCGTGCAATAAGCTATCAAGAGGTTTCAAAATATATAAATCATCATTCAAATGTCCCTTACAGATAAGGGCTTTATTTAGAGTAACATCTACCGAAAAAGATGAAAACTGGACAAAATATCCTTGTCTAAATAACAAAGCAACCGAAATCAAATTTCAGGTAATATCTGGAACATAATAACAATTCTTTAAAACTAAATGTCTTTTATTTCTAAAATAAAGAAAAACATTTCCAATAGCTCTTGCAGACACCACTGCTCCTGTGCCAACTTTGAGAGTCAATTCCCCTTCATTGAGATCCTTGGTTACCTGGACCCCTTCAAAGAATTGCAAATATAATTAGTGGCTCCAGAATCTACAATCCAGAAATCAGTAGAATTAACCACCAAACATGACTCAATAAAAGATAACTCACCATTACTTGGCTTTTTGGAAGCTAGGTATTCCTGGCAGTTCCTCTTCCAACGATAGGTATTCCTGGCAGTTCTTCTTCTAATGACCTTTCTGTCTACAATGAAAACACTTTCCTTTAGGCTTACCATCTGGTTTTACCTTTTTAACCTGCTGCTGTGGGCTTTTCTTGTTAGATTTCTTCCTTTTGTTCCTTCATTTGCCTTTCAGCTTGGAAGAGGATGATCCAGCAGGAAAAACAGCAAAGGCATCACCACTTTTGGTCTTAAGAACATTTTCAGCATTTTGGAGCTCTTTTATCAGCTCAGTCAGGGACATGCTCAGCTTGTTCATGTTATAATTAACTTTGAACTGAGAGAACATCTCAGGGAGAGTTTCTAAAGCCATGTCAACATGAGTCTTCGATTTGATTTCAACCCCTAAAACCTCAGCCACGTTAAACTGAGCAATCAATGCAAGCATATGATTTCTCACGGGCGTGCTTGGTTTCATGCGCATGTTCATTATAGTCCTAATGGTAGCCTGACGGGCCTGACGTCCCTGGTGCTCAAACATTTCTTGAAGACTGTCTATAATCTGAATAGCAGTCTCCATATTTTGATGTTTTTGCTGCAACACATTTGAGATAGATCCCAAAATGTAGCAGCAGGCCATCTCATTAGATTGGATCCACTTTTCATATGCAGCCTTCTGAGCAGCCGTGGACTGCTTGGTAAAGTTCATCAGGACGGGGTTCAGTTAACACGAATTTATGCTTCTCAGCAGTGAGGACAATCATCAAATTACGTTTTCAATCATTATAATTCTCTCTTACTAGTTGGTTTTTGGTCAAAATCATAGACAGTGAATTGTTCGACATTTTTCTGAAATAAAATTAAAAATTGAAATGAGTTATAGACAAAATAATGATTTCATATATGATACATAAAATGCACGAGTAGACCCAAGAACTACTTCTATATGGCGAATACCTAAAATTCCAAAATCTTAAACACATCTCTCTATAGGAGAAGATAGTGTGATTTACGGCTAGGCTGGGACCTTTCCACTAAATTCAATATATCTAGCATCTCATGCAATATTAATTTAGTATCGCTGTATTTAGGCCATCAATAACACCGTTTGGATATTCTATAGGAAGTCCCCACGATGTTTTTGATTTAAGTGTGCAACTCCTATATTTGATAATTTTAAGTTTTAAATTAATTACGTTACCTATAGGGCAATCGCAATTAATTAACACTAAAAAATTATCACCCGATTGGACCCAATCTAGTAACCGAAACAGTGAAGTCCTCCTATAGGGAGGCCAATAAAATTAGCACGAGACATACACCTATTCTTACTAATGGGCTAATAAGGGAGGCCGTGGGTTCACATAAACAGTGCACCCTCACCCACTTAATATTTTTATACTGTTTGCGTTTTTCAATTAATAATTTCTAACTAATTTTAACTCTTAAAATTTGTTCAATTATTAATTAAAATATTTAATCTTTCTAATCTAATAAAATTAGAAAAGAAAATAAATATTATATACAATGCATGACAGAATAGTACCTAGAGCGGTGTAATGTGATCTATATGGCATATTATATGATGACATTTAATCACAATTAAATTAAAGCAATAATAAAAATAAATAGAACAACTTTATGGCCCAAACCTAGACACAAAATTACAAATAAATTAAAGGTCCAATTGAGTCACAAGCCGGCCCAATTCTTCAATTTCCATTTGCAAGTGTCCAGCCCAATTTCAGCGTGACCCGGCCCAATAGAGCGTGAATTGGCCCAAATTTCAAGTGTGGATCCGCCACTGTCCCTCGCCAAATTGAGCATACCGGCGCCGCCATCTTGCCGGAATCAGCAGCACCGGTCAGCGTTGAATCAACAGCTCCATTAAACACTGCTTCAGGAGTGCCGGTAAACGCTGCTTCTTTTTTTTTTTTTGTTTCGCTTCGCTCAGCAGTGCTGGTCACTTTTTCGACCATTATAGTGACTGATGGTGGTTGCCAAACACGGGGACAACATCCACAGGCGATACCATGCGAGAGAGGATTGAACAGATTCACGAAATGAAGAAGATGAAGTCCGGTCCTCTTATGTAAATTGCAGCAGAGGATCTTCAACTCTTGGGCAGCAGTGAAATCGGTCATCATATTTTAATTTGTACAGCAATACAATTAAAAATAAATTTCTAATACAATACTGCAATAAATTAAAATCAAAGGGAAAACATGGAGTCGTAATCCACCCCCTTTGTTACAAAACTCGATTAAAAACGATACAATTTTTTACCAAAAATTCTAAGGCCATAAATTGTTCAAAAACACAATTAAAATCATTCAATCTAATAACAACAATAAATTACATAAACCCTAACACCGTTCCAAACTAACACATGCATTAAAAGACAATTTTATTCAATCTTAAATACACGGAATAAAATTAAAACCTTGTCTCTGATACCAATTGTTGGAGACCGAGATTTAGACATCACAAAAATTAATTTTCTGTGATGATCAAACATCCCTCCACAAGATATGATTTATTTCGTGCATTCAATTGGATTAAATAAAACTGCAAAAACACATAGGTGTTGAACAAATTACCCTTATAACGTGTTGTTTTTTAAACTCCCAAAGCTCCAAACTCTCAAGCCTTCCCCAGTGTTCTCCACGAGAAACTATACTGGTGTGTGGTCATCTCTTTGGTTCTTGGTTATACTAGGGTTAGGGTTTTGTTTGTTAGGAGAAAACACACACTTCATACTTTAGTGTGTGTCCCGCCTCTAGGTTTAGGTTGTGTAAAAAAATAGTCTTATGAGACTATTTATAATCTACTTACACTCCAAAACCCTACCAACCCTAGTACCATAACCCAGGCCCATTTCTGCACAGCCCAAAATAGGTAATAAGCCTATTTAACTCTATATATTGGAGCCACTGAGGGGACTTGATTGGACCCAATTAAAATAAACTCGAATAAATTAATTTTGATTCGGTCAACTCTTGATTAGTCAAAACAATTTATTAATCAAGTTCTATTATACTAAAAGAACAAGAATAAGACTGCACTCTTAGTCTAATTGAAATTACTGAAGTAACAGTCAATAATTATATTCTCTGACTTATCGATCCTACATGTTACCCCTGTCGATCAACTCGAATATTCGGAATAAGTAAAATGACCAAAATACCCATATTCGAATATTCACAAATTCTTAACTCTCATTTTCTATATGACAGTTCGATGCAATCACATCACATCATTGAATTCAAGAATCAATGTCGAACTACTGAGCTCAGATTAATCTGTACACTAGAAGAACCAGTGAGATCATGATCATACCTTAAAGGTGACGGATTCCATATTACGAATATATGTTCCTTGTTAGTTCACTCTAATTCCCAAAGTATCGAGATATTGATCAGCAATTTGATCTCACTCATTGACACCTCAAAGAACTTCAAGCTAGTAACCGAAGTTCATTATCCGCTTAGGATTAAGGTCCCATGTACGATAGTCAAGTGAAATTAAATTTGTCTGGTCAATGTCACAAATTAATTTCACGTGGTCCCGTTCAATACAATCCAAATGTATTTTCAATTATATTACCAAAGTCAAAGATAGACTTTAATAAAATTGAGACGATCTTATCAAAATAAATTATCTATATTTATTTACTGATCGTGAACGATAATTTTAGATCGAATTACAGAATGAATCTTTCTGTGTTTAACAACTCAAACACTCAATTTGTAATATCAAATCGACCTATGGATAAATGTAAACTCAAAATAACATAATAAATATATCAATCAATATATTAATTTTATTTCAAAATGTCACGAGTACAAGCAAACACAACCTAACAAGTATTCTATTACGGTTAGTGTATCCTGATTCCAGTCGTGGATGCAAAAGTTTCGAATGAAGTCAAGTTTTTAGGGCAATGATCGAGGCACCAAGATTATTTGACTACACATTATTGTTTTTAGCTTAGGAATGTCATAAATTAACACTGTCTATGGTCACAATCTAATATTAAAATGATGTTTATTCCTGAGAGATGAAGGGGTGGACAAGATCATTATTGTGGAGATCATGACATTATTGAATATTATTTCCAAATAAATTTTGTGGGACCTGGAATACATGTAAGAATGACAACAAACTAAGTCTTATTCTAAATAGTAGAATACCTATAAATTATTCCTATTTCTAGGACAATTTTTTACACCACTTACTACACACAGGGTACATTACATCACTTTTTCTACAATCGTGATCCCACTCCATGGTTCACGAACAATTACATTTCAATTTGTTTATTTTATTCTAAGAATATGGTGGAAATTTGAGTTCATTCTTCAGTACGAATTGATCTGAATTTTGAGCTACACAACATTTTAGTTGGGTGGTTGTATTTTGGAAGGGACAGGTCATGAGATTTTTCTTGCACTAGTCTCTTGAAAGAGGGCTTGAATTTCCTCAATTGAACAAACAACTCGACCTAATTGTTTACGTGTTTGTTCTCAAATTGATCTTATTATTTTTTCATCTAAACGTAATTTTTGCAACAATATTTAAGGAGGAACCAACACCATCAAATATTATCTGCTGATGAGACTAATGAAATGTCAAACAATGTTGATCAAGTTAATATATTGCTTTTGAGCCCATTGTGGGGAGTGATATCTTCATTAAAGAACTAGTTCAGCTTATTGTTCTAGTATCTTCTCCTAGTTATCTTTTGACTATATTCGTTTGTTTATTATGTAATATTTTATTGGATTATAACTTTCATTCACATTTATGTGATGTGAGCAATGTTATGTGGTTTTCTGTAGAGGGAGAGAAAGGGTTCTTTTTTGGATTAGCAACAGCACCAGCGCATGTGGAAGACAGGCTCGATGATGCTTGGCTTCAGTTTGCGGAAGAAAAACCCTGCGACCAACCAGAGTCACAGGAAGGCTCTAGACCAGTGGATCCAATATTGGCTTCAACTGCTGGGGATGGTGGTTCTCAGCAAGCTTTTCCACCTGAAAAAGAAGCTAATAAGACCATCAAGAGAAAGAAGTCACTTAAGATAGCTTTGGAAGCGAAAATTAGAGGAATTGAGAAATACATAGAAATAGAAGAACCAGCCTCAGCTGAAGAATGTCATCATACTGTTGCCGCCTGGCATAATGTTCCACACCCGTATGCCCCATACTTCTTGCATGATTTTAGAAAAAAATAAACACTAATTTTATATGAAAACATGTGCTGCTTAAATCATGAGCAGTTTTACTGGAAAATCCGCTCAGACCTATTTGATAATAATCTGGATTGCCATTTTTCACTTTGATTTTTTTCCTCATGAGAGATCTTGTGGATGTTACATTTCTTTGTTAAACTTCTATGTTTGGCCTAAGAACCAATGCGTGGACTGTAAATTATTTTCAGGGAGGAGAGATTAAGGTTTTGGTCTGATCCTGATACAGAACTAAAATTGGCTAAAGATACAGGTGTGCAAGTCTTTCGGATGGGAATAGATTGGACAAGGGTCATGCCCGAGGAGCCAGTGAGTGGTACTAAAGCAGCTGTAAGTATCTCCTTTTGACTTACCGTGAGTCTAATAGATGAAAATAGAAATGGTTGCATAATAGCATTCACTATATGTGGATACATTGAAGGGTGGTGCCATAAATTAAGTAACACATGCATTCATCTTGTGCGTGATCTTGTATGTTCCGCACGTGCTACGATGCCAGATGATTCACTCTAAAAATAGCAATTCAAGTTTGATGCCCTGTAACTATCTGACGTAATTCCAATTATGTGATATATTGACTCACACATTATATGATGATGGACATGAATTTATCTGACCAGCTCCTTTAGATCAACTTTGCAGCACTGGAGCGATATAAATGGATAATCAGAAGAGTTCACTCGTATGGGATGAAAGTAATGCTGACATTGTTCCATCATTCTTTGCCACCATGGGCAGCAGAGTATGGAGGGTGGAAGCTGGAAAAGACAGTTGACTATTTTTTGGAATTTACCAGGTAAAGCTTCATATAAGTTGCAGAGTCATTAGTTTTTTGCTCGTCCAGTTATTATTTTGTGTTTCTAATAACATCATAAATTTTTCTCATGAATCTTCATAATGCAACTCTGAATTGTGAGCAATCAAATTGCAAGGTACATGGACTTGTCTGAAAATGGTTGTATTCTTATGACTCCAAGTTTAAAAAAGTCTAATGTTTGATTCAAGCAGGCAGAGTCATATGGCTTTTTGAAGTCAAAATGAAACATCTGGCAGAGGGATGTTATGTTAAACCATAGCCTTGTGCTTTTGGCTAATTCTGATTCAAGCACTTAATGTATGAAACCCACAATATGTCGTGCTTGTCATGTTATGAACTCATTCGTGTGCTCATCTAATTTGTAGGCTCGTTGTGGACACTGTGTCAGATCTGGTGGACTACTGGGTGACGTTTAACGAGCCTCATGTTTTTTGTATGCTCACTTACTGTGCCGGTGCATGGCCTGGTGGTAATCCTGATATGCTTGAGGTTGCCACTTCAGCTCTACCTACTGGTGTCTTAAACCAGGCCATGCATTGGATAGCAATTGCACATTCGAAGGCTTATGATTATATCCGTGAGAAAAGGTATTATCCATTTTTCCTTCTATTCATGTTGACACTCTGTGTTGGATTGGGGAGAGGGTTCTGAGTCATAGCACTAGATTTATTGATTCAGTTTGTAATCTTGAAGATCTTATATTGAAATCTTCACATATGGCTGATGAGATGAAAAAACCCGTCTTCCATTTTACTTGGAAATCGTTATTTTATTAGCCTAGCACAACGATCTGAATTTTGGCTTTTCTGAAATTTTGTCCGCCCATCCTGGAATTTATCGATCATGAATTCTTACAAGTTCTCTATACTTTTGTTTTGTATCAGCACACTCCCGAGCACACTTATTGGAGTGGCTCACCATGTGTCATTTATGCGACCATATGGCCTCTTCGACATTGCTGCTGTATCAGTGGCTAATTCATTGACTCTTTTTCCTTTCCTGGATAGTATTTCTAACAAGATGGACTACATTGGGATAAACTACTATGGACAGGTTTTTTACTTCTCTAACCGAAAAACAAAACTGGTCATCACGCTTTTATTATCTTGGCAATTACGTTTAGTTCTAATTGAATTTCTTTATGTGGTCAGGAAGTGGTTTCTGGTGCTGGATTGAAACTCGTTGAGACTGACGAGTATAGTGAATCTGGACGTGGGGTGTATCCTGATGGCTTGTACCGTGTGCTACTACATTTTCACGAAAGATACAAACATCTTGATGTGCCATTTATCATTACTGAAAATGGTGTATCTGATGAGACAGATTTGATCAGGAGACCATATCTGCTTGAACATCTATTGGCAACTTATGCTGCGATGATCATGGTTTTCATTGTGAACTTTGCTTATAAATACTCTACCCTCCAGTATTATATGTTGAAGTTTTTTACATAGACCTCTTCTTGGTGTCATTATAGGGTGTTCCTGTCATTGGATATCTGTTCTGGACTATATCTGATAATTGGGAATGGGCCGATGGCTATGGTCCAAAATTTGGACTGGTAGCAGTTGATCGTTCCAATAATCTTGCCCGGCTTCCACGTCCATCATATCATTTGTTTTCAAAAGTAACAATTTTCTTGTGATGCATCTTTTCGTCAGTCAAATCAAGACTAGGTATCTGGCTAGTAATGTAGGTACTGACGCCCTAATGACAGGTGGTGACCTCGGGGAAGATTACTCGCCTAGATAGAGCACGTGCATGGAATGAACTTCTAAGAGCTGCTAAAGAGAAAAAAACAAGGCCATTTTATCGGGCAGTTGATAAACGTGATTTGATGTACGCTGGTAATATTTTCAGATCTTGACTATTTTCACCTATTTGTATCTATTTAGTGATTAGTTCGCTAGTTTCTTTGATCCCACTTGGTGTTGTAGACTTGCAATTCTGTTTATCAATTGTTCTTACCTTCATTTAGTTATGTCGTGCTATAACTAACTTTAATGATTGATATTATGAACTTTCTCCCAGATAGCTTGTCTTCTTTTTCCTTGGAAATAGTTCTTCAAAGCCTGAAAAAGGATGTCGTTTCTTTTTACTTGGAAGAGAGACCTTATTGACGTGTTTGAGTAGGAAGGATTAGATAGTACGAGACAGTATTAAGGAAGGAAAAAAAGCCAATATCCTGTTTATTTTACAGTGTAGTGCAGTCCCGCGTACCAAACGTGTACTATAGGAAGTAAAGTTTGGAGCAACATAATTTTATCTCATGGCCACCACTAATGTGGGCTGCAGGACATGTTTCTAGATAGAACAATCAAATCTTAATGTTTATAAAATGCTTTGATTAATTTGAGGATTTTTATTCCACAGAGCATTTTGTGTCACCTTATAGCTATCACTGTCTATATGTTCTTTCAACAGGAGGCCTCGACAAACCAATAATGCGGCCTTATATAGAAAGAGACTGGCGATTTGGACACTATGAAATGGAAGGTCTTCAGGATCCATTAAGCCGTTTTTCAAGAACCATCCTGCGACCTTTGTCCCTTAGGAAGAAGGCAAACCCTCAGATAGATATCGAGGATTTGGTTCTTGAGCAGCTTGAATTAAGTGCATGATAATAAGGACTGTACAGCGAGGTAAGCTTGTCAACCTCCTGTTCTGTTTCATAGTCACTGCATTTTTGGTATGTATTCTAGACTAGGCACTACTAGACAGTATTAAGAAACAAAAATAAATTAGAACTGTCTGGTCCTATGCAATGCTGTCTAATACTGCATACCAAATATGCCTCTAAATCTTTGATATCTGAAGCTAGCTCTTGTCCACAATTTTGATAATCGAACTGATCGGGTCTTAATGATTTTTCCCCATTGCCTCGTTTTACTCTGTGACTGCTCTTTAGAATCTTAGTATTCGATCGGATTTTAATTGTCTGAAAGCATTTAGTATAGATAATGAGGATTAAAATTTAATGTTGCTCTGCGAATTTTTGTCTGTATTGCAGATATAGGAAGGAGATTTCCATATGGCTTTCGAAGGCTTTGATTTTAAGTTGTTAATAATAATTTCACCATGTACTACTATGCTCACTTTCATGTGGAAATTATGGTTGTATCTATTTCAGTTGTAAATTCTAATGCGAGTTGCTACATTTTTGTGATTGTAGACACAAGTGTATTCAACATTAGATTTACAGTCGAGAAAAATTGTTACAAAGCTCGTACGATCCTATAATCCAAGCTAGGAATGGCAACGGGGCGGGGCCGGACCGGCCATTCCTAATGTCCCATACCTATCCTGTCGGGAATTTTTAGAAAGCAAGGCAAGGCGGGGCGGGGTGGGGACGGGACATACTTTTTTGCCATCCCTATTCCAAACTCCAACTATTGACTGCTAGGGGAGGAGGTAGCCAGGTAGGAGTGGCGGGGCGGGATTAGACGGTAGTCATGTCCCGTTCTTGAAAAAATAAATTTTTGTAGTACAAATTTATATTTTTCCTATTACCAGTTTGGTCTTGAAATTCAGTTTTTTGGTTTTTTTTTTTTTTTATAAAAGTACTAGACTCCCTTTAAAAAAATTTGATTCCGGTCATGGGACTATACAAACCCAGTCCCGATGAACTATTTTCCAACCGGGTTCAGTAAATTAAAAGGTCGAATAATGCTGAAAAATCTCGGAAAAGTAGGTTTTGTTACGGACAAAGACAATCAGTTGAATTTTATTTCTTATTTAGGGCAACTATATGTTGCCCGAATTCGGGCACTGCCCGACTCTCACAGTGGGGTGGGGCCCCCCATACAGGGGGCCCACCCCTGTGAGAGTCGGGCAGTGCCCGATTTCGGGCACTGCATAAGTCCTCTTATTATTTATTCTTTTCTGTTTCTTATTTTGTCATTGAGCAAATGTGCATTAAATGTGATGAGAAAAGCTGTCGAGATGGAGCCACTGAAATGCTGTTTATACTGCAGACAAAGGTGCCGGACATCACGGGAGACCCTGGTCCCACCGTAAATTACTATTTTTTAGTCTTTTATATAATTGAGGGTCTGTCAACTCCTCAGTCCCAACTATCTCCAGTAAGGTCAAAGTTTTTTTTTTTTTGGGTGTCACTCAAAAACCAATGCTTGTTAATATTTTTGGCACTGGTTAAATATAGTTTAAAAATTATTCAAAATTAGTGTAATATAAGTTGTAGTGTATTTTTCAACTCACTAGATTAGTAGTTTTTGGTCTCTTTTCAATTTTATTCTTTTAAAAGACTTTCAACTATTGGATTATTTAAAAATCGTTATTAAAAACTATCTAGAACTGAATTATTTATAAATGGTCAAAATCAGATAATCGATATTCCAAATTTCCAGAACATGCCCTACAGGATTCAAGAAAGTATAAGGGTACATACTAATGCTTAAGTCCGAATATAATGGTGCGAGTTTAAATATAATTGAACGGGGAATTAAAGAATGTACAGTAAATTGAGTGCACTTTAAGAATTGCAAGAGGTCTTATTTATAGTTAGCAAGTGTACTTTGGAGATAAAAGATTTTAATGATCACTGTATTTTTAATTTTTTTTCCTAACGGTCACTTAATTTAAATTTTTTTGAATAGTTATTGTATTTTTAAAGTAGTTTTCTAGCCATTATTGCACTTTTAACGATGTTTTCTATTCGTTAATCTTGATCGTTTGAAAAACTAACGATTTCGTTTTGTCATGTTATCAAAATCGTTAGTGTTCAAACTGAAAGAGATGGAGTGCGGATGGAACACAATGTTGAAAGTATAGCGATTAAAGTTCAGTGACCATGGAAAACAAGGATGAAAGTAGGGTATCTAGTTGTTGAATTTTTTAATTCGGGTGTTGTGTGAAAGAGTTATATATATATGAACCAAACCAATAGAATCTAATTTCAACCGTTCTTATAGATTGATTAAGTTGGATGATTGACATGAAATTTCAAACTTGATTATAAGTTGATTGATTAATCAGATTTGTAACCATGATTAGATATATGCAGTCAAGATTCAATCACTTTCCACTGGCTCCTTTGAAAGTTACACATTGACAGCTCGGATTCTTGTATGTATGCTATAATATCAGTATTCAGTCAACTCTCTATCCTCTTCTCTCAGACTCAGTCTGTACATCTTCTCTACACAGCAAATGCAATAAAACTAAACATGGTACCTGCAAGAACAAACCCTAATAAATTCTTGGTATTTTTCACTGGATTTCTTGTTACATTTATTGCATGCATTAATGCAGAAAATCCCGAGTCCCAGGAATACTATTCTGATAGAGTAACTAAACTACCTGGGCAGCCGTCAAATCCACCAGTCTCTCAGTTTTCGGGGTACATAACTGTAAATGAAGCCCATGGGAGGGCCCTTTTCTACTGGTTTTTTGAAGCTCAGTTTGAGCCAACCAAAAAGCCTCTCCTCCTATGGCTTAATGGAGGTAATTAATTATTATTTTTAGGCCAAAATAAGTTATTATTATTAATTGAATTCAGCCATTTTTGTAATTATTTTTTTTATGTTTATTGATTGGTGTGTATGTGTGATTCTTGAAGGGCCTGGTTGTTCATCAATTGGATATGGAGCAGCTGTGGAGTTGGGTCCTCTTGTTGTTAGTAAGAATGGAACTGGTCTTGACTTCAATGAACACTCTTGGATTAAAGGTCTTATACGGGACTGGACTGTATTATAAATACTAGAGTAACTTCTTTTTGTTATTTCCTAAGAAAGCACGGATATTTTATTGGAACTGGCGCGTTGGTATCGGACACATCGTCGGATACTTGTTTAGAGTTTAGAAAAAATAGATCAATCTTTATGGGTCGGTCAAATTTTTAAATTGGTCAATTGTTTTTTTGTTAATATTAAAATGAGTCAATCCTTTTTTCAGTACTATATTTTATGCAATAACTATACAAATTTTTATTTTCTTTACACTATAAAATTTTAAAAAAAAATTAATCGACGTGACGGCAGCGTATCAGTGTTGGTATTTTTTTGAAAATCGTGTGTCGACGTATCCGATACGTGTCGTGTCGGACACGCATATCCGTATCGGTGCATCACATGTTATTTAATATGTTGATTATTTTATACTAAACATGCACCAAATTTGAAGACACCTAGAAATAAGTAAATGGGAAAGAAAAGGATTATAAGTAGAGCAAAAAAAAGAAACTGATTATGTAAAGGTATTAATTATTTGTCATTATTTTTTAAGTGCTTATATTATAAGTTGTAGGTGAATGTGTGGATAAAAAGTGAATTGTAAATTGTGGGTCCTATAAAATGTGTAGATAAATAGTATATTTGATTAGTTTGACCAACTAAAATTATAATTTAAGCAATGACAAATATTTGCTTAGACTGATATTCAAGAATTAATTTATCCTGCAGAAGCCAATTTGCTTTTCGTGGAATCTCCTATTGGAGTTGGGTTCTCATACTCCAATACATCTTCTGATTACACCAAATTAGATGATGGATTTGTGGGTAATTCACTGTTCATGAAAGTCGTAAAACTGTTTTTCTTTCTAAAGAAAAATCATGTGAGCATGTTTGGCTGAGCTCAAAAAAATGTATTTGCAACTTTTTTTGTTTTCAAGAAATGTTTGGAATAGTCACTTTTTCTTACTTTTAAGTTAAAAAAGTTACTTATTTTAAAGTAATTCCTAACTGTCAAAATAAGTAACTTATTTTCAATTTTGATCAATAAAAAATTACTTATTTTAAGATTTACTATTTACTTATAAACAAACTTTTTAAGCTTCGCCAAACATGCATATAATATCTTGCATTCATTTAGATATATATGGTTTTTGTCTCTCCCTTCAGCTGAGGATGCCTACAACTTTGTGGTGAATTGGCTGAAAAGATTCCCAGAATTCAAAAGTCATGAGTTTTTCATATCAGGAGAGAGTTATGCAGGTTAGATGAACAAAATCCTCAACCCTGTTTTTGGCACAAAACGATATTAAGCGACTGTGCATCTCACCCGAGACTGCATTTTTTGTGTTATTTGTAGGTCATTATGTGCCTCAACTCGCAGAACTTGTGTATGACAGGAACAAGAAAAGAAAGACATATCCATACATTAATCTAAAAGGTTTCATAGTACGTTCGTTTTTCATCCTCGGTCTTGCCAGTTACATTTTACAAATTGTGTTATAATATGCTGAAAATTTGAGAATGAACTATTCATAGTAGTAGTAAATACTTGGTACTAAAGTATTTGATGATTTTCAGGTAGGAAATCCGGAAACAAACGACTACTATGATTATAAAGGACTTCTCGAGTATGCATGGAGCCATTCGGTAATTTCAGATCAAGAGTACGATAAAGCTAGGCGAGTTTGTGATTTCCATCTCGAAGACTGGTCGAGCAAATGTAATAATGCCATGAGTTCAGTCTTCAATAGATACGATGAGATCGACATCTACAATATCTATGTCCCATCATGTCTTCTCAACAAGACATCATCAACGTCTGCTGATGGTATTACCGGTGAAACTGATTTTTCGAAATCTAAGGTGATTCCTGGTATGAGGTCTTTTTGTGGCATGTTTGGTAAGGTAGATTTGATACTACTAGACAATGTTGAGATATTAAAAATAAGCTAAAATCTTGTCAATTGTAAAGTTCAGTCTTATCTATTCCGTACCATACATGCTCTTTATGTTGATCATATCCCGGGTTGCAACTTACAAGGTAGCTAGAAGCACTTTCTGAAGCTATCAGTATATGCATATTATCAGGCACAAAATTATGGGTTCAGGAGGATGAAACGGATCCCGGGAGGGTATGACCCCTGCTATTCCACATACGCTGAAGCGTATTTCAACAGGATGGACGTCCAAGCTGCCCTCAATGTGAACTCTAGAGGAGGGGGTGCTAGTGTAAAATGGACAGTCTGCAGGTAAGTTAGGTTTCTTTTTACTTCGCTTTCATCAATATATTATTCACTTCTACTTGCCATATTATCTTTCATTGACTAATTCTCAATAACCTTTTCCTTTTTAAATTGTTCATTGCAGTGATTCTGTATTCAGGGCGTATAATTATACTGTGTTTTCAGTCTTCCCGATATACAAAAAGCTCATCAAAGGTGGAATCAGGATTTGGATTTACAGGTACCGGTTTCCCTCTCTTACTATTGCTGTCAGTAGTGTTTACTTCATAAATCATTTGCATTAACATTATAGAAATCAGGCAAACTAGGCCTTATTTTCCGCCACATGAGTCCTTTTGCGTCACTCCTTTTGGTTAATTGCTACTGGAAGATCCAAAACAACTAGATTCTTATGCTACGTTAGGCCATTTAGGTCTAGCCCTCCCTCTCCTTATTGGGAACATTTCTTCACTTTATTTCTGAATCACCTATGGTTAGGATCACAAGGGAAATGTTGATCTTAGGAAGAAAAATTATTGTCATTTCATTCCATTTTTCTAAAATATAGCGATTAATCATAATGAAACGAAATAATTTCATGGACTACTTGGTGTTTCCTTAACAGTGGAGATGCAGATGGCCGAGTGCCTGTCATAGGTTCAAGATACTGTGTTGAAGCTCTAAAACTGCCTCTCAAGACTCCATGGACTTCTTGGTTCCACAACCATCAGGTTAGTTCTGATAATCTGAAACTCGTTTCAAGTCTCAATAAAACACATTTTTCGTTTTTCAAAAACCATCTTATGCTGTTTTATCTTCAAGAGGCCAAGTACTTGAGAAATGTGCAAGTATTATTGCCAAGTCATAGTTGCAGAACTCAATTTGGGACGTTTGCTGTGGTCGTATATGACCCTGGGTTATTGAAGTTTTTTCGTCATCAAACATGTTGTCTTCATGTAGAACAATGTGAACCTGGATATTATGTATGTAGCCATTCTTGCTTTACTGGTTTAGTCAAAAAAGCACAGACCTTAGAGACATGTTTGGCTAGGAGGATTGGACAATGGAACACTATCAAAGAAAAGAAATAAGTTAAGATCTTATTGTCAGCCCGACCTAGTGGCTTACCAAACATGAATTAGAGATTCTATTAGTCGAGGTTACAAGAAACTAGCATGTTTTGCCCTTTCTTCAGTTCTAGGTAGCTGATACTTTGCTAATGTACAATGAACGACATTTTCTGTACGAGCAACTACAAGAATTATTCGGTTCGTAAAATGCAGGTAGCAGGGAGGATAGTGGAGTACGAGGGCTTAACTTTCGTAACAGTTAGAGGGGCAGGTCATCTCGTACCTCTGAATAAGCCGAGCGAGGCCCTCGCCCTCATCCATAGCTTCTTGTCCGCTGCCAATCTCCGCACTCATAGATGAATCTCTCATTCAATCGTTCCTGTCCGATGAAAGAAATTTTACTGGTATAACAAGATTCAAAGAGCAATAATAGGACAGTATCTCTTTTCTATTTTCAAATTCAGTTTCTAAATGATCAAAAATAAAAGTTCTTAATCGTTGTAAAGACTAAAGACTTCTGTTGAAAGAAAGAAGTCTTATACCTCTCAATCTTTGAAGTAGTTTTTATTCAAATCGAATGTTCCATGCGCATTTCCCATACTAGCATGTTATATGTAATCAGGAAAAGCAGACAAATAAAATTGTCGTAGCTGAATTTGAAATCACAAATTATATTTAGGTATTTCGTAAATGAAACTATTTGAGTCCAAATAATTATTGGAACCAAGTTCAAATTCAAACCCGAACCCGAACCCAAACCGTCAACTCGGGTTCGAGTTAGATTCTACCTATAATTTTTTTAAAAATAAATTGTGAGCTGACAATACAAATTATCTTTTTAACATCTAGCAAAATAGAGTAAATAAAATATGCCACCAAATACATATTTCAACACTTTTTTATCCACCGCAAATATCCTACTAAATAGCATTCAATATTTAGCAGAGCATAAGTACTAAATAACATACTCAAAAAACAAACCAAAACTTGAAACCAACAATAAAGAAGTACTAGATTCTACATATACGAAAGACAACATAAATTTATTCTTGTAAAAACAGCATAACAATAAACATCGTCGACTTTTCTTTCCATCTTATCGATTCCTTTGCATTACCATTCATCAACATGTCAACAAAATGTGAGAGTGCAAGAGAGATGATAGTGTTTATATTGTCTTTCAAAGCAAATAACGATTGGAAATTTGGAATTCAAGTATTTGAATATTTGAAATTGGGTCAATTGACTATGAGTCAAAGGATGGTGAGTTTTAAACTTTTAGTTTGAGTCTTAGACAATTGAAAGTTGTCTTTAATATGGTCATGTTGGACCGAGTCATTACTTCATATTAAAATGCCCCTCTTAATTATAAGTGAACTTTTTAGACTGCGCCAAACATAACATGAATAATTTTTCTTTTTATCTTTTGGCTCATTTTACCAACGGTCAATGAAGTTATCTTTAAATTACAAAATAGTCACTGAAGTTCAAAAGTTTTAGTGGTGGTCACTGAAATTAGAAATCATTTCACTAATAGTCACTCCATTAAATTTCAAATTTAAAATAGTGATGTGGCATGATGATGTGACATTTATTTATTACATGATAGTCCATGTACTTTATATAATATTCACTTTAGTCCCTATATTTCAATTAAGTCCTTCAAAAATTGCATCATAGGTCCTTAATATTTTACATCTTTACACTTTGGTCTCCAAATTTTCAATCATCTTTCAGATAAGTTCTCCAAAAATTGTATCTTAGGTCTTTCAAATTTTTACATCTTTACACTTTGGTCTCCAAATTTTCAATTATCTTTCAATCAAGTCCTCGAAAAAATTGCATCGTAGGTCCTTCAACTTTATACATCCTTCAACTTTGGTTCCCCAAATCCTTGATTTTAGTGGCCAAAATAAGTACAATTTTAGTGATCAAAATAAATGTACTTTCAATTAAATCCTTGACTTTACACTCGAATTTTCACCTAAACGGATAAAATAATATAATTAAATAATAAACTATTTAGTTGTCAAAATAAGTGTAAAATTCGCACTTATCACTTAGAGTTAACCACTAAAAATAGACATTTTAGTAGTCAGATACTATAATATTATTTTGTTCGTTTAGGTGAAAATTCGAGTGTAAAGTCAAGGATTTTAATTGAAATTGTACTTATTTTGACCACTAAAATTACACTTATTTTGGCTACTAAAATCAAAGATTTGGAGGACCAAAGTTTGAAGATGTATAAAGTTGAAGGACATAAGATGCAATTTTTTAGAGGATTTAACTGAAAGATAATTGAAAATTTGGGGACCAAAGTGTAAAGATGTAAAAAATTAAATGACCTATGATGCAATTTTGGAGAACTTAACTGAAAGATAATTGAAAATTTAGGAACCAAAGTGTAATGATGTAAAAGATTAAAGACTTAAGATGCAATTTTTGAAAGAATTAATTGAAATATAAGGACTAAAGTGAATATTATATAAAGTACATAGACTATTATGCAATAAATAAATATTACATCACCATTTTAAATTAGAAATTTTTAAACTTTAGTAACTATTTTGTAATTTGAAGGTATTTTCAATTCGTTTAGAGGTGTCAAGACGGGCGGGTTGGCTGAACCCGCATTGGCCCACCCGTCTCGACCCGGAACTGCGGGCCAACCTGTGAACCGGGCGGGCCGTTTACGGGTCGAGGAGGTCGAACCGCGGGTCGGCCAGTAAATCGGGTGGGCTGTTCACTACTCGGGCGATTCGACCTTTAACCGCTGTCCTATTTTGATTTTTTTTTTTTATATAAATGGCAGAGAGTCGTTTAAAGTGAAAGATGTGACAGATGCTTGATGTTTTAATCTTTAAATATATAAAAAAAATAGAAATTGAATTAAAAAATTAACAAATGTGAATTTATTATTGTTATTTATTTTTATTTAATAATTTAACACATTTGTTACTATATATATAAATATTTTTTTTTATAATTACAATAGGTAACAAAATTTTTTTAATAATTTCAAAAAAAAAAAAATTATTTATATGGGCTCGACCCGGATGGGTCGACAGGTGGGCCGGGCTCGTGTTTAATTTTTGTGGGCTAGGTTGACCCGGCCTGTAATCCGTTATGGTGCGGACTTTTTTTAATACGGACCGTCACCGAACTTTATCGGAGGCGGGCCGATCTGACACCTGGATTGACACCAGTAAGATCATTCGTGAAATTAACCCTTTATCTTTTTGAGAGGGCAATGAGAGAGCACATGGAGAATTGCTATATTTGAATAATTATTATAATGTATCGCTCACAAATAACAGCCCAAAAACAAACAAAAAGAAGAGAATACGCCTGTGGGTTGCGTTCGTTCTTGGGTTTGTGGACTTGCAGATTGCACTTTCTTTTCGCCTCCCTCCCCCAATATTCCTCAATTTTGGTCACCAATTACAATTTTTCAAGAACCATGTCTTCTTGTGAGCTGCTATAATACCTTCTCTGATTTATCAATTAACCCTTTATTGGTACGCTCTTTCTTTTCATGCTTTCTTTATTATTTATATATGGGATTGTTTTGCATACAGAACTGATTGCAAAAATTCATCTTTTTATATATTTCATGTTGAATGTAAGATGCTATTATTTAATTTTTTTTAGTTCAAGAAGCCGGAATCCAAAAGAATCTTAATCCACCTAAGGATTTGCATAAATTTTGGTGCTGTTTCTATGTGTAATTAAAGATCCAAATTTTCAGTCACTTTTTTATTTTTTATTTTTTATTTTTTAAATTTCCGGAATTTTGTGTCTTTATAGCTATTTTTGCTGCTTTTATTTCTGGGTTATTAGGATGGTCGATCTGGAAGCCATTTTCATGATTTGACAGCCCACTTCAAAAATAATATATTAGTAAAAACTAAGAGCATGTTTGGCATTGCTTCTTTGTAGAAGATGAAAAAGAAGCTATTTTTGGCATTTAAGCTTAGCCAAACATGATCTGAGTGAAGTTTTTGGGCTGCAGGTGGCATCTATTGGGGAGAAGACAGGTGCGAGTGAGTGATTTTACGTCTTCGAAAATTTCATTATTGATTCGTGGAGGAAACGGATTGATGTCGCTGAGAATAAAGACGGTTGTAGATAAGTTTGTGCAGGAGCTGAAGGAGGCCCTGGATGCAGACATACAGGACAGAATTATGAAGGAAAGGGAGATGCAGAGTTACATTGAGGAGCGTGAACGAGAAGTTGCTGAGCGCGAAGCAGCGTGGAAGGCTGAACTCTCTCGCCGTGAGGTACCCGAGTTACAGTTTTATTAGTGAAATGGAAATACGAGTTTGAGGTTGTTAAGAACTATGAACTGAACGTAGTTGAGACAGAAAGACGAAAGGAATGTGAAAACTTTTATAAATTTTCTGTGTAAAAATTACAAAGAGAAATGTCCAATTTATAGGGATACAAATAACCTTAAAAGTGAAGATTTGTATACTAACTATGTGATTAAACTATTGTATAAATAATCACACGAAATATGAAAAATATCACAGTATCACATATAACGTGGAATTTTTTATAATCTTTAACGGAGGAAATGACAAGCTGTTAATTTTTATGTATAATTTGGATAATGAGTTGTAAATATTTTTGCAGAAGCGTTCCTGATTGCTGGTTGTGAGTAGTCATTGCCTGATGCTATGAAATATTAAGCAACATTCTTATTCTCACCTTTAAGACACTTTGAATAATCCATCTATTGCAAGAGAGCTTGCATGGAGAGCTTGCATGGCTTTAGTCCAAGAGTGAACTGATACATTCTTTACAGTTGGAAAGGTTTTTGGGCATTTGACCACGGTGACACTGATAGTAGTTTTCAGTTTCTTTTTTTCACCTAATTCGTCCTTCGTCCTTCGAATATTGCCATTCTTTTTCAGTTTTCTAGAACATCAGCATGGGTACCATTCTTCATACAACTGATTTGATTTGTGTCTTATTTAATAGACAGCCAGGATTGGCAAAATTTCTGTTCAATTTCAAAAGTCTGCTCAAGTGGGATATCTATCTATTCTAGACCTGCTATAATGTTGTGTTTGAGTTGTGAAGAAGGTGCAGTGAGCCACGTTAAGAAAATAAATGCATAGGTGTGACCTTATCTTTAAAGGCTTTGGTGGTATTCTTTTCTTGTGTATACTGGGACTCTTAGAAAGGGTTAACACATTGATGGTATGTTTGACAAAGAGGATTGGATAGTATTAGACAATATTTGAGAAAAGAAAAAAAAAAGTCAAAAGTCTTGTTCAATTTACTAAAAAGGAACATTCTAAATGTGTATTGGAACAGATGGAAGAGCCTAATAGGCTGAAACTGGAAAGTTTGATAATACTCGGTGCATCTACATGTGCCATTCATATACACATCAACTTTATCTACATAAATTTGACCGTGTATTGGAACAGATGGAATGGCATAATAGGCTGAAACTGGAAAATTTGATAATACTCGGTGCATCTACACATGTCAATCATACACACATCAACCTTATCTACATAAATTTGACCATCAGCATACTTTTGATGCCGTTTTATTAATTTCCTAGACCTGACCATGACAATGAGGATCCAATTTCTTCACACTTGAGAATGAGAGATTATCCTCTGGTGCAAATGATATTGTTATGTCATATCTCAACCTTAAACTTGTATCTGAATTTAGCAGCCTTTTTAAGCTTTAATTGACTTTGTTTCATCGTACATTTGGAAAAATGAAAAGTTGACTAGCATTTTGCCTTTAAGTATCCTTGGGAATTTCTTCTTGTTGCTTTCTCATTTTGATAGGTTGTTGTCTGAAACTAACACAGTTTATGCTGTGTTTAATGATTTCATGTTACCTAGTACATCTTTCCCGCATTGGACTTCCTGAATCATAATACTTACGTGTCTGTTTGCAATCCAAGCAAATTTCTTTACCTTCTTTTTAATTTTTATAGCTCTATTGGGTGCTACTGGTAGAACTCTGAACTAAGAGCATGTTTTGGCTAAGATTACAAAAATCAAGAGAACTTTTTGAACAAAATATCTCCCAAAAAAAAATCTTCGGAAAAAGCTCTTCCAAAAAAAAGTAACTTTTAAGTTTAGCCAAACATGCTCTGAAACCTATCTCTATGTCTTAAGCCACCTAATTCATCTTCCCACATTTGGGCTTACCCATGGCCACATGGCTGTGAAAGGCTGTCGAATAAATAAATGCCTTGCTTAAAAAGGTGTTGAGCCTCTGATGAAAATCAGTATGGCCAAATGAGATTGACTCTTTACTGTGGTTTATTGTCAATGACTAACGAGTAGAAAAAGAAAATGAATGAAGTTTTTCAGAGTCCTTATTTTCGACTTGTAGGTTGCTGTTTTATCTATTTGTTATAAAATTTTAGTTTTACTTTAAAAATACTGTCTGTTTTCCGGTCTCATTATGACAGTGTTGTTATTCAGGGTGAGATTGCGAGGCAAGAAACAAGGCTAAAGATTGAAAGAGAAAATCTCGAGAAAGAGAAAAGTGTGCTTATGGGAACCGCATCAAATCAAGATAATCAAGATGGAGCTCTTGAAATAACAGTAAGCGGCGAGAAGTATCGTTGTCTCAGGTTTGCAAAGGCAAAGAAATGAGGCACACAAATCCTGTTACTATACTAGCTCTTTATAACATGCTTGGTAGGGATAATCTGATGGATTGGACAGTATTAAGAAGAAAAAAAAAAGGTGCTAAAATCATGTTTTTTATAATTTCAAGTTGTATTTATTGTGTACCCAACACGCACTTAAACCTTAATGGTTTAGAAGTCAATTGGATTATTTTAGTCTTGTAAATGCAAGTACTTGATAATTTAAACGGTCTCTCACTCTGCTTGTATTTGTTATTAAATTAAGAGAATAATACAAGGTAATTGAGAGAGTCAAAATTTGTAAATTTCGACGAGAGTTACAATCTAAATAGAATGCAATATTTTTGAAATAAATAACACTATTTTTTAGGTATCTTGATATGATTAAATAGTCATTAATAATTAATTATTATTTTATAATACTCTTTATTTAATGATTATTTAAACAATAACTACATCTTTAAAAATTTTGTTTAACATAAATTTAGTGGGAAGGAAAAAAGAGTATAGTTAATTGTTAAAAGATGTTGCTTCATTTGCAGAAAAATTCAATGGGAAAAAAACTTGAAAAAAAAAGAGTACATCTATTATCTTTAATGTTAATCATTGAAGATCTTTGAATTGGCATATTTTGATCTTACGTACTAATTTTTTGAATGTAGATATTCGTTCACATTGTTATCGAAGCGAATTTGTTGAATATCGATATCATCTTTGTTTTGAAACTCGTGAATATAAAAGAATTTTGGAAAAAAAATATGTTTTGCCATGTTCATTTTATATAGTCTCTTTTAAATGTGCAATAAAATCTACATTATCTTCACAAAATATTGGATTGTATTTTGTTGAAGTTAATCTGCATGACATTTGGATATGAGGGGTAATATTTCTCAACCATATACATTCTTGATTTCGTTCATGGATTGCAATAATTTCATAATAATTTGAAGATTTCCTTGGTATAGTTGTTCTTCCATGTATATAAAACATATCATGTTTTGTGATCTAGTTTTACACGGATCGGAGAGATAAACCGACAACTGCATATCCCATTAAAGAACATTCCAATAAAATAATCACGTCAATCGTACCTTTTATATAACAAAAAATGTGTTTAACACAACTCTAACGTCTTTGAGTTGGTGCAGAACTATATCTTACAAGGAAATTTACATAAAAAATTATGTCTAGTCGAGTGCAATTTGCCAGATAGGCTAATACTCCAATTACACTAATGTATGGTACTTCAGAACTAAGAACATTTTTCCCATCTTCAAGTGGGCAAAATAAATCTTTTTTTTCCAAGAAGTAGTTGAACAAACATAGGTAAAACTACTGGATGTGCTCTATCCATATAAAAACGTTTTAAGATTTTTCTTGTATATGAAAATTGATGAACAAATAACCTTTTTTGAAAATGTTCAATGTACAACCCAAGACAATTTTATTTTTCTCAAATTTTTTATCTCAAATAATTTGTAATTGTGTTGAACTTTTTCGGAGTTCTTATAAAATTTAAATTATCAACATAAACTACTACAATTATAAATCTAATATTGTTTCTTTATGAAAACACGTGCACAAACATTATCATTCTTATAACTATCTTTCAATAAATATTCGTTAAGATGATTATACAACATCGTCCAGATTGTTTTAATCCGTATAATGATCTTTACTAATTAATTGAAAATATAATTTTGAAGAATGAATCATTTATTTCTGGCACTTTAAATCCTTCAGATATTTTCGTGTATATGTCACTATCAAATAACCATACAGATAGGCAATCCATAAAAAGCGCATGTCAACTCTTTGTGAGACAACTAAACTAATTAAAAGTCTAAATGTAATGACATCCATCAATGAAAAATATGTTTCTTCATAATCGATCCCAAATCATTGCAAGAAACTTTGGACTACGAATTTAACTTTGTATCTTGTAATTTCATTGTTCTCATTCCTCTTCCTTACAGATACTCACTTATATTCTACAGGGATTACATTTTCAGGAAGTTTGAATTATAGGTTCAAACAAATTTTATTTCTCTAGAAAATTAATTTTGCCTACACGGTTTCTTTTCATTGTGGCTAATAATTTCTACGTCGACACTTTGACGGATTTCCTTCAATATCTTCACTTTCAATTAAAATAATAAACGCTATATTATTTATTTCAATGTTGTCAACAACTATTTCTTTTCGTTTCTTTCTATTTTCCTGAGCGACATAATTTTATCGATATATCTTTGTCCACTATTTTTAGGCATCAACCATTTTCTGAAGTCTATATTAACCTCTTCAGGGGTTTGTTTGATTAGTAATGTTGAGGTACCTGAACAATTTTTAGAGTCTATATTAACCTCTTCAGGGGTTTGTTTGATTAGTTATGTCTTACGGTCTCTCCAGGAGTACTACATTCTTAATTTGACCATCTTGACTATTTGCTCTATTTTTCTTCTGGAAATTTTTGTTCTTTCGAATGGATTTCTCTACACTTCAGGCATGATTTAGCTTTACTCATTTCAATGACAACGAATTGTCCTACTGGGACATCAATCCAGTTGGAGTATTTACAATTGATATATGTCAATAATGCATCTAACAATTATTTTGTTATTATATTTTCAACTTTTTATTTCAATTTCCTTGTACGACGATAACTATCATACATTTTATATACATTTTTTCAGATGTTTAATTTCTCTCCTTAATCTTGGGACAAATTTCTAATAAATAATGGTAGTCAACAAACCACACCATGAACTATCACCATTCATGGGAAAAATATTTATATAGAAGGAGATTTAGACCCTCCATATATTATCAGCTTTCTTATCAAAACTTAATTGTAATGAGGAGAACATGTAATAAGATTTTGGTATAATGAGTACCAGTGTTGCTATAGTTAAGATAACATGTGTTAAAGTAAAAACACGAGACTTTGTTCTAATGAGTAATGATATATAGTCACAAATATGACCATATAATAGATGCATCTTTTAAATTTATAAAATATCTAAATGAGGTTATACAAACATATACATATTCACGATTCTACTAAAATATTGATATTTATAAAATCATGTTTCTCCACGAATAACAATATTTTTGTAGAATATTAATATACGTAAAATTATGATGAAAAAAACTTGCAAATCTAATATAAGATATAAATATGTACTAGTAATCAAAGCAGTGCAAATATTTATACAGTAGTTGATAAAAATTGCATCTACACAATTAGCCATGCTGCACAAACAATATAGTAAAGGTGTTGCTTTTAATATTGTGGATATTACACCCACTACTTACAAATATTAAAATAATTCTAAATATAATAACTTAGCTTATTTATTCCAAAAATACTACATAATTAATATTATATTAATTAATAAAATAATGAATTAAAATCAAATGACTATTTTCACATGAATTCACTTAAATTTGTATTTGAGTCCTTGATTATTTGCACAATAAGTCTTTCATCTTTATAAAATTTTCACTTTAGTCCCTATACTTCTTCTTTCATTTCAATTTCATCTTTTTTTATTTGCAATCCAAGTCCTTCAACTTTTAAATTTGTACAATTTGGTCCCCATATTTATACTTTTATATCAATTTAGTCCTTTATATCACTATTTGATACAGATGTTACAAATGATATTTTGTATCACTGAATATGCTACATATTATATTATGTTATTTTAAACATCACATGTTACATGAATTGGTATTCTGTATCACTGAGTTACGTATGTTACAAATTATGAAATCAATAGTTTTATTTGTTAAATTTAACATTGTGTTACATATTTATATCATACTATAACGAACTTATTGAAGTTTAGAGTTGATTTTGCAGTTGTAACAGTTGTAACAATTTCTGTTTAGTATCGCAATCTGTTACAAATGTTACAAATAATATTTTATATCACTGAATATGTTACAGATTATATTATGTTATTTTACACAATACATGTTACATGAATTAATATTTTGTATCACTGATATTTTATATTTCAATTTGTAACACAGATTGTTACAAAATATCATTTGTAACATTTGTATCAAATATTGATATACAATATCATTTGTAACATATGTATCAAATAGTGATACTATAAAGGACTAAATTGATATAAAAGTATAAATATGGGGATTAAGTTGCAAAAATTTAAAAGTTGAAGGACTTAGGTTGCAAATAAAAGAGGACGAAATTGAAATTAAAGAGGAAGTATAGGGACTAAAGTGAAAATTTTATAAAGATGAAGGACCTATTGTACAAATAATCAAGGACTCAAATACAAATTTAAGTGAATTCACGTGGAAATATATATTTTGTGGTATAGATTTGATTTTAATTTATTATTTTATTAATTAATATAATTTTAAAAATGTAGTATTTGTAGAATAAATTTGTTAAATTGATAAAATTAGAATTATTTTAAAAAAGTGGTTTATTTATAAAAAAATCCAACAAAAGTATAAAAGATAATCTATAATCAAATCACTATATTTGCTGGGTGATGCTCCTCCTATGATGGAGTATAGAGACTACCATAAAAACGACTTTTTTGGAGGCGGGAATGGGCTAAAGTTTGATTTGTCCCCCCTAAATTCGCCTATGAATATCATGTACATATCGCGTGGTCAATTTCCGAAAAAGAAATTCAAACTATTTTATTGATAATTTATTATAAAACTAAGAGAATCATACGAGATAATTGAGAAAGTCAAAATTCAAATATTTAAATTTATTATAACAGAAACTCATATATATAAAATTTCAATAAGAGTTACAATTTGAATAGAATACACTCTTATTGAATAACTATGACTAATTTATAGATTTTTTGTAAGATTTAATAGGCACAAATAATTATTTATTATTTTACAACAATATTCAAATATTCAAATCTTGTTTTTGAAGAAATTAATTTCTTGGGTAAATTACACAAACCTCTTCCTAGAAGGGGAGAACAGGAAATTTATGCTAAAAGTTGAGGTTTCTGTAATTTTTAAAATAAGGGATTATCTCTCTGTAATTGTCATAAACTTCAGTTTTTTAAAATTTACCTTAATTTCTTTGAAAAAGTGATACTTTTCCTCATACTCCTACAATAGTTGCCGAACTAGATCGGATTGGCTTTGAAGCCGGTTCAAGTATTTTATTTTATCATTTTACAAACAAATTGGTTAAATCCGCTTGAACCAATCCAAATCAATTGATAATTTCTCAGTTGATCTAATGAGTCACCAATTAAATAAGTAGTTTATTAATTTGGTCCTTTAATCGATCAATACTCAGTTCGAATTTAATAACTATGTCTCATCTATTGTTATTTGGGGACAATATTTGTATTTTATTTGAGTTTGATTTATCTAAAACCTTGTGATGAGGTGTGAATTCAATAAGGCTATACAATCGACGATCCAAGTGTTTGAAGCAATTACAAAATCAACTCGTTTATTTAAGTTGTGAGGGAAAAAAATTATTTGTGGGCAGCAACAACAAATTTTATTTGTATAAACAATTTTTCTAAGAAAAAAAAGAAAATATTTTACACTTGAATAGTTTAAAGTTCAAACATGGAATAACTTTTATAGAAGTTTTGAATAACTTAGGAATATCATTGAAAAATAGGAATCCTAAGGATATATTTAAAATACCCGAGAGGAAATGTGTCTTCACTTTGTAAATAAATTAAAATTCTAACTATTTTTGAAAGCAAATTAAACTTTTAATTTTTATTGCATGAAAAAATATAATTAATTTAGTTTTATTTGTCATGTACGTGAACTATCAATAGTGATTGAAGTTTCTTATGCCTGGTTTCGAAAAATTGTCCTTTCAGAGCTATCCTTGCTTGAACAAGTTCCATACAATCATATTTGAGTAGAGTTTCCACCATAATTAGCTTTACTAAATGGATTCGATCCCCTGACAATTAAGCAAAATAAAAAACTAAGATAAGCATTTGCTCGGTATGCGGGCATTCGTGTTCCTTTAAATTTATTTGGCTATAAAATAATACATTAGTAACCTATTGAGTAAGGAAAATTGAATGATATTAAATTTTGCTTATTATATTGTCCAACCATATAGTATGAAAGTACCAACTATACAAAAATAATACTAAATGGGCTTAAAGTGTTATTAAACAAAACTTCAGGGGGACAAAAAGCAAATATTCACAAGAAGTCGACCACGGTTACGCACGAACATGCAGTTGGTTCGAACTTCGTACAATATTTTGGCTGCCGAGCGTTACTATTCTGACTGTTCTTGTTGTCATGGGCCCACCAAAACCAAGCTAGAGAGAGAGAGAGAGAGAGAGAGAGCATCCATTTAGACTACTGCTTTGTGGGCTGCGTTTCATTTCATTTTTCATCTGTAAATTTCTTGGTTATTTTTTTATATATTTTTTTCTTTTCCTTGATACTGTCACCAAAATTCTGATAATCCTCTTTCCTTGTGGCTGGTAAGCTTCTTTTTTCTATTTATTTTACGGTATTGTTGTTATTGATCTCTATATACATGTATGTGTGTGTATATGTGTGCCTATGCATCCAAACATGTTTTTATATGGATGTCGGCAAAGGGTTTCTTTATTTGATCTATTTTTTGGAGAAAATAAAGGTGAAAATTTAGGGTTTTAAAGTCTTGTGAAGTACCCAAAAAAAATTTGGGTTTTAGGGCTTTGGCAAAAAGTCTTTCTATATGCGACTAAAATTGTGCCTCAAGACATTTTTCCATTGAAGCAGGTCGTTTGGTTATTTATTTGTAGTCTTGTTTTATGGGTATGCATAATTTTGTTGATTTTTTATTTAATTGTATACACACATTTATACATAAATACACATGAATGATGAATATATAGAAATGCACAAATATACAGTTATTATTTTACTAGCTGGGGTTGTGGGTGTGCATAATTTTATACATTTCTTGATGTATAAATACACACACATATATAGAAATGCACGATGTGTTTTTACCATTTTTCTCTAGACGATATATACCACTTAATTTATGCTTCAAGACATTAAACGTCTGAAGCAGTTTGCCAGTTCATCTGGTTGTATTTTGCATTTTTGTTTCACGAGTATGCGTAATTTGTTGATTTTCTATATCATTTTATACATTTCTTGATGCAAAAAACATATGTTTATATAGAAATGCTCAAATATACAATTATTATTTTAATAGCTACGGTGGTGGACTTGTGGGTGATCTTCTTTTAGGGCATACCATTGCCTTTACCCTTCTTTTTCAGTTGAATGAAAAACAGTTTATCAGATAGAGATAGATAGACCGTACCAGCGAGCAGCTATTATTTTATGAATTCCTTTTTTGAGCATTTCTTTCTTTGAAGGCATGCAACTGCTTATTTTCTGTCCAAATTAGGCATGGTTTGCAGTTAAAGAAGCAAGTTATCTGCCTCATTTCCTAATTTTTTCTTCTTGATAAAGTCAAATGTATAACTACAATTCAGTATGCCCATAATTTCTGCTATCTTAAGCTAGATATCGATGTAAAGGCTTCATTAATATAATGCTGACTAAGTTCCTAACTTAAATTGCAATCTTTGAGTTCTCTAGTGCTTTTACAAAAAGGCTTCATTAATTGTAATTTCAGCTAGTGTAAGGTGATTACGACATCAGTTAATTGGTTACATGAAGATTTTGGGTTGAAGATAGATACTGCAATTCTTCCATCTTCGCTTTAGGTTTTCGTCACCAACCTTGTAGTTGCATCGAACTGTTATGTCCAGCGTCGAGGAGTAACACCATCCCTCTCCCCCCTAAAGAATCTAACTTTTTTTTTTTAAGTGTTTTTAAAATGTTATTTGTACTAAGTAGGAGTGTGAAACAATGAGATTACACAGGCTCCTGGTTGGAAAATTTGAATTGGCTGATCTTTCTTTTTCCTGCGTAGCCACATTATGCTTGTCCAAAATTTAGAAGTGGATCACGTGTTGGCAATAAGATTCGTTTCTATTCTGGTCATCGTGTATACTTTTACCGGCATGCATTAAATTGACTTGTCTATGTTTTTATGGCAATAGGTGTCTATCTGATAATGCTTTAGCAATGAATTCAACTATACACCTACTTCTATGTTAACTGAAAGCAATACACTTAATGGCTAGAAAGGGAAACCAACAGAAGAATGGGATGGATCGTGGCTTATCAGATGGTAAGAAAGGAATTTCAGATTCTGGACCTGCAGTGCAAAATACAGAAGGAAGAGTCAATGAGAATGAGATGAAGGATACACTAGGGGAAGAACTTCCAAATAGTAACCATTCAGTCATGCCTCAAGCAAAGAGCAGGAATGATACAAGTTGTGTACAAGATGAGAAGAAAAGTAAGAAAAAATCTAAGAAATCTCTTAGAAGAGAAAACAAAAGCATGGATGCAGCACAGGGTGAAAAGCCAGCACCTGAAGAAGTCAAGACTGATGTGCCTACAGTTGAAGTTTCTAATGTGAGAGACAGAAATGAATTTTCCCCGGAGAGTAATTGCATCCCACAGAATTTGAATAGTTTTACTGACTCACAGAATGAATTGCATGCAGAAGACAGAATGGGTAATGTAGAGTTTGCGGATACTGAGATTTTTAAGTGGGTGAGGACTTGTGCTCTTGCTATATCAAAGGTATCTATTGAATGGGTAGAGAGGTATAAGCCAATGTTTGTCACTCTCAAAACTAATGTACTAAAGGCACGTGATTATGTTCGAAGGACGATTGAGCATGTGCAACCTATTGTCTTCAGATGGATTATGTATTTTGGTAATACAATGCTTCTTCTGTTGATGGTTTGGTTGGACTGTGCTGTCAGAGGCATGGACTCCTTGCTGCGCATGGGGACAACGTCAGTTTTCTCTATCATTTGGTTTGGTGTGCTCTCAACAGTTGCAATGGTCGGAATGATGAAGTTTCTGATAGTATTGGTAAGCATTAATCTTAACGAATGACCTATACTTTTTCCTTTTTGGTAGAAAAAACCTCAGAAAAGAGATGGACTAAAAGTTGCCTGGTTTTCTGCTTCAAGGTTCTATTATATGTGGGAAATAGCTGCCATTTGAAGGTTTAATTGTTGAATTATCTTTTGGGTATGTTTCTTATTTGCATTTTATGGATTATTCAGGCAATCAGTGCTGCAATTGGACTGTTTGCTGGGTTCACACTCGCAAGTGTGTTTATTTTTTTTGCTGGAGCGACTTTCTTGTGGTTATATGGAAGCTTTTGGACAAGTGGACTAGTTATTACTTTATCAGGAGGTGAACTTTTCTCGCAGAATGATTAGCAATTTTCACCATCAAGATTCCTCCCCCCACCTCCTATACGTAAACCCCTCGACATGATGTTTAATTAATATTCTCACTGAGATTGGTGGCTTATGGAACTGCAGGATTGGCATTCATACTGGGCCACGATCGCATTGCACTGTTTATTACAACCTTGTATTCGATGTATTGTGCGTGGACATATGTTGGATGGGTTGGCGTGCTGTGTGGCCTGAATTTATCATTTTTTTCAAGTGATGTTCTTCTATATGTCCTGAGGAATACTGTAGAGCAAAGAGGGCCCAACATGCATGCAGAACAAGCAGCTGGAATGCAAGGTCAACCCTCCTTTTTTCCCCGTGAGTCGATGCATGCCTCATCCAGTGGAATTGGTGCTGATGTACCAGAAGATCGTAATCCTGGAGTACCTTCAACTAGTGGATCCGATTCTGAAATGACATCCGAAGATGAAGTTGTTAGGCTGTTGAACTGTAAAGATCATTATTCTGCATTCGGCTTGCCCCGGTTTCAGAATGTAGATCTCTCTGTAATCAAGCGGGAATACAGGAAAAAGGTGAATGTCTTAATATTTCTCTTTTATCGGGTAATTTACCTGATAAGATTACAGGGTTGGCCAGTTATGCGCTCTACCACCGTGTTTGGTAAGGCAAGACTAGACACCACAGCGAATAAGATTTTACCTTCTTTTTTCTTATTTGAAACTGTCCAATATTGTTCCCAAAACATGCTCTACAAGTTTTGATCTTGTTGTGTTACATTACTATCTTATTTGCAATAACTTGTGTCTAATGGAAATTCTTCAGAAAAAAGAAATAGCATATTCAAAAGCATCAGAAGGTTTTCTTTTCTTTTCATTTTTTAATTGCACTTTGGTTTGTGGTTATTAGGCAATGCTTGTCCATCCAGATAAAAATATGGGAAATGAAAAGGCTGCAGAAGCTTTCAAGAAACTTCAAAATGCTTACGAGGTATGTGTCTTTGTCTTAATTTTTTTCTCTTTCATTAGATTGTTTTTATTACTTGAATCATTGTGCCTGAATACATCTTTCATCTTGTTTTCCAAGGTTCTACTGGATTCCTTCAAGCGAAAAGAATACGATGATGAGTTGAGGAGGGAAGAGCTGCTGAATTTTTTCCGAAATATCCAGAATGGTTCTCAAGAGGTTTGAGCTATAACCTATCCCACTTTCCTGAAATGACTTTTCAATTTCCACGAACTCTTCCAGCAGCTGGCTGCCTTACATGCATCTGGTGATTAATGATACATAAACCTAATATTTTCAGAAAAAAAAAAACAAATATTTTGCATATTGACCTCAATGTGCCATGCTGTTATTACTTAGACTTATTTTATCCACTTCATTTCATCATCTCCAGCAGACAATCTTTTATCCCCGTCAAGATCTTCTGGTAATAAAATAATGAAGGTAATAAAAGAATTCAGAGAATAAAAGCATGGAATGGCCATTCTGTTGTACCCAACATCATTCTTTTCTGTTCCCATTTTTTCTTGGCAACATTTTGTATTGAGATTTCGTAATTAGAGTTTCTGGTTTCAATCTGCACCATGAATTTTCAGTGGCAATAGTGGTTGTGGATTTGGTTTCTTTTGATTTAACCATTTTTTAAATTATTTATTCCATGTTCACAACCACGCAAACAGAAAAGAGAATTAGGTTTCTAGGCAGTCTGGGAAAAATCCTTCTATATGCGCCTTGGCATTCTTGCTCATTCCAACTAGACATGGCCTAGCATCTATCAACATGTGTAGATATTGTCAGTTTTGCATTCTTTAGTTGCAATCTTATCATTTATTCTACTTACCTCTCGCTTTCACACGTTGCTTTTCAGAATAAAGGGCGCACCTTCGCTGCCTCTAGCTTTGCACGCACTGAAGCAGATGGGGAGGACCCACTTGGGGAATCGAGAAGAATTGCATGCAAGAAGTGTGGCTACTTTCATGTCTGGTTTCACACCAAGAAACTAAAATCTAGAGCAAGATGGTGCCAGGTTTTCCATCCTCTAAATAAATTCATGGATTTAGTTTTCAAAGGCAAAAGATTTAAAGAAACTCCATTGGGGTCAAGATTCTTTCTTTGCCAAATATATTTTTACATGGATTCTGATTTCGTCATTTTCTGATCCCAAGGATTGCAAAGATTTTCATCAAGCTAAAGACGGGGACGGATGGGTCGAACAATCCTCACAGCCTCTCTTCTTTGGAATACTGCAGAAGGTGTGTACCATAAGAAGAGGCAAAAGGTGCATTTTTTATCTTCTTGATGTATTGCTACCAACTTCTTAGTACTATGTGCAGGTAGTACCTCCTGCTGCATATGTCTGTGCTGATAGCAAGATTTATGATGCAACTGAATGGTATATTTGTCAGGTAAAGTTCTCTCTTGACCGTATTGAATTAATGCCTTAGGTTTGTTGCATTTTTTGCTGTAACTATATATGGTGCAATTGCAGAAATATTGAATGTGGACCACTTGTTTGAAGTGCATAAATTTCGGTGAAAGTTTTTGCGGTCTATTTTTTATAGAAATAGCTTTTTTCATAATAAATTTGAAGTTGGGAGCAGGAAATTTGTCAGTGACTGCACGATGTAACAAAAGAGAAGGGGTGAAAAGAACAGGATAAAAAATTGTCACTAATTTAAAAAGAAAGGTTAGGCATGAGGAAAAATGTAGTAAATATGAAACAATGTCAATGGTATGACCAGCAGAAACCAAAGAGGTGGCCCCTTTTCTATTTGGCTTTGCCATCTATTAATATAAAATATAATAGATCCCATAAAAGGAACCTGCCTTCATCTTATACCAGTTGTCCGAAGTTCATTTTCTAAAAGAAGGTTTTACACTGGATTCAAGGGAAGCCAGTGTAATCTTGCTCTATACTTTCTTCTTTTACTCCTGTCAGGGTGTTTTGTTGGTTGTTTTCTATTAATTTATGGATGTAAATTTTGGGCGTTGTATATTTATCCATTTTGCAGTGAATTACCGTCATAGACGCACACCTTATCTGTACAAAAAATAGTCATAATAAAGCTGTCACACACCCATATAAAGCACATGCGGACTCATAAATGGCTTGCTTTGGTGGAGTAAGAAAATGTTGGGCTAAGCTTTAAAAAGAGAGTTACTTTTAAGCAGCTCTTTGATTCGAAACATATTTAGATATGTTACTTTTTTCTTACTTTTAAACAAAAAAAACTGCTTATTTGTGCTCCTTGGTGGTTGTTGCAGGGGATGAGATGCCCAGTCAACACTCACAAGCCTAGCTTTCATGTAAACACAAGTGTTATGTCAAAGAATAACAATGGGAAGGGATCAAGTTCGGGACAAAGCAGAGGTGGGAATCCGACACATAATATGGAAGAGACGATGACAGAGGAGGAATTCTTCGAGTGGTTACAAAATGCTATGCAATCTGGCATGTTCGAAAATTTTGCTGGCAGTAGTACATCTGACGGTCCACCTACCCGAAATGCCCCCAAAACCGAGGGTGGCAATAGTAGCAGTGCAGGAAGCAAGCGAAAGAAAAAGGGAAAGAAGCAACGGTGAGCACAAGGGAAAATAGTAATTTTACTGACCAAAGGGTACACACGCCAAGTGCGTGGCCTTTGGTCTATTGCGAGACTGAAGGTCGAGTAACGTTTAACTAGTACTAATTGTATTTCCAGAATGAGCTAAACTCTTGACTTCTGCATTATTGTAATAGTTTGTACAGTATTTTGCCCAAACTCTGCTTGGGATTGAATTTTGCTCGAGGATTTGGTGGAAGTTGGCTATGAAGTGAATTACATATGGCATGGCCGGGTGGTGTAAAATAGACTGCGTGGGCCAGTAGCTTGCTGCAGTCTGGCCTTTTATTTTTGGAAAAATATAAAGTGGTATTTTGAGAAGTGGTCAGAGACTCAGAAGCAAGGTGAATTGAAAATATGCCAAATTCTGATAACGTCTGTCAAAATAGTTACTCTTTTTATTTAGATGTAAAATGTCTGATATATATATATATATATATATATATTTGTAAAATTGGTGACTTTTAGTGTGATTTTAGGTACTTGAGATTCATACAATAACTTTCAAGTGAAGTTATTAAAGTGGATCTTGCAATTACACAAGATAATGCAAATTAGTTCATAATCAAAAGATTTTATAATGCTTTTTCATGATTAAAGTAGAGCATATTTAAATTATTACAAAATGAAATAAATCAAAAAATCTTCTTTGGGAATTGACGATTCAATAGTTCCACATACATGTTCAAAAAATAAAAAAATTCCTCCTTGAACATTTTTCAATTAAGTTTATAAAATAAAAAAAAATAGATGTATTTTTAAAAATATGTTGTTTAGACGTAGAGCAAAAATTAAAAAATTAAAAAGATGGCATTTTTTAATCAGATATAATTATCCATTTTTGGATTTTCTTTTGTAAGATTGTGAAACGGTGGGACTGCGGTGATGTGGTGGTAGTGTTGAGGAGACAGAATGTGGTTCTTAAGTATTAGTGTTGACTTGTAAATTTGAAAAAATTTGAAAAAGAGTATAAAATATATGATTGGATTTCACTTAATTATTTGAGATCATTTTGATATCGTTAAAAATTAAATAGTTATTTGATCAAAAATTTTAAAAAAATTCTATATTTAAAATGAGTAGTTTTAAATAGACGTTTTTACAAGTTTCTCAAATATAAATTTAAGGGACTTTCAAATTTCAATTATTGATAGGACTCTACATTAATGCTCCATTTGGGCCATTCCTAGGAAAAAGAGAACGTATTCTGTTTCAATAAAATATTTATGGGCCAGAATGCCTAAATTCTGGGCCGGCAGCCCGGCACAACCCTTTAATATACTCACGTCACGTGGCTGCATCTGCAGAAACTATGGTACAAAGATAATAAATAATGTTCTGCTGAATCATAAGCTACTGGTCGTAAGGACTGCATTTGTCCACGTGGTGCAATCATAGAGGAAACACCTATTATATTTGCAACCATATAGACTATTCAACTTACGTAGTTACGTGTGCATCACGTAGAGGCTGTAGGTGCAAAGTCAATTATTATTGATAAAAATTTTTGTAAATTATAAATATTGATTATTATAAAATATGTAGGGTAAAAAAATATGATAGTATTTTAAAAAATATTTTATTTATTGTGGTTATTTATGAAAAAGCCGCATTGTTTTAATATTTCAGTTTTGTAAAACATCCAAAATTTGTTTGATTTGATTTTTTGAAAATGTATTTTTGAAAACAAAATTAAATTTATAACACAAAACTCAAAATACGAAAAAAAATTATTCAAATAAAAATTCCAAAAATATATTTCTAAATTTCTAAAAGATTAAATTCTAAAAAAAATATTTAAAGTTTATTATTTAAATTAAAAAATTTAAAAAAATTATTTAAATGAAAAAAAATATCAGTCCGTGTAATTAATTTTTTTTTCTTATTTCTTATTATTTTCCAAGTCAATTAATTATCTTTTGTATTTTATTTTTGTAGAGGAAAAAAAATATTGTAAGATTCATCGACTTGAAAATGTATATATTACTATATTAGTATAAAATTGTTGTAATTTACTCAATAATAAAATGGTTAATTATATTCACATAACAATTTTTATTTTTTGCAGCATATTTTAATTACATTTAATATCCTTAATCTTTTAACATTATATCACTCATATCCCCAATTTTTTTTTTATCACATTTTGATCTTCAACTTTTAATTAATTAGCACATCTCGTGATTGATAATGGTTTCCGTAAAAAAATATTTGTTGAAAATTCGTAAAAAAAACTTATTTTTCTGTCATATTTTAAAAAAAACAATAGATAAAAAAGTGCGATAAAATATTTTTTTCTCATTTCAAAGTACGTAAATACAATATCTCGACAGAAATTATTATCAATGATGAAATGTACTAACTAATGAAAGTTGAAGATAAGAATTCGATGACAAAAAGTTAAGAACATAATTGCAATGATGAACAAAAGTTGAGGATCTTATGTACAATTAAAATGTGGTGCACTTATAACAAATTGTAGTATGAATATAACCACTCTAATAAAACTCATCGAATAAGATATCATAAAACAAATTTTTTATTTTTTTATTTTCCAACTAAACGTCATTTCCAGTTTTCTAGTTTGAGAAATAAATTTTTAGAATGACAAGTAAAAACATGTTTCTAATAATCTTAAAATAAAAAATTGAAAATAAATTAAAACTAAAACGGTAAGAGAACGGCACTTAAATTCCGCTGAATCACATACCACTGATTGGAAGGTAATTTGTCCATATGGTGGAATCATAGAGAAAGCGTCTTTTACTGACTCTACGTTTTGATTAGATAAGAGGCTGATTTCATTCGAGAATACAATGAAGGCGCCTCTATAATCTAAAAATAAAAATATGTAGCAAATGACAACTCTTCAAAAGTTTCAGCTCAACTCCTCCATTGTTTACAAGTCAATTGCATACTATATATTTATATATATTTTTTCTTAAAGTTCTTTGAGGCCTTAATTAGTCCATGAAAATGAATTAATTGGATGCCAAATGTGACCAAGGACTTGTTCTTACTTTGTATTAATTGAATACGACACAACATCTGGTATGAATTAAGTATTGTATAATAAAATAATATAACAAATATCACAGAGTTTACTTGTCAAATAATAAATATCTTGCATGATTATATTATACTATAATTAATTAATTAATTAATTATTGTGTTTGTCCCGGCCTTTCAATAAGCACTCGTTTCTAGTTCAATTTGTAGTTAATTTAAGTTGGTCATCATATTTTTTATCTATACATTTTATATTATTCACAATTTATAAACAATTAAAAAATAATTTCAGCACTGTCAAACGTACACTTAGATTCAATTCGTTTAGATTTTTGAAGGGCAAAAGTATTGTTGCACTTAAGAATTAAAATATGAATATATAAACAATTACAAATTTATTTTTTTCCTTAAAATTTTTATAGATCAAACAAACATGAAATTAATATGACCTCAGAAAATGCAAGAATTTGAAAGAGCATGAAGGCAATCAATGCCTATAACACTGACTAAGAACAAATGTAGTTGTGAAGATGAACATTTAAAGAATGTTTGTTACCTAATATTGAACGAAAATGCATAGCATTTTACTGTCTACTTACTATTGATATGTATGTGCTCGAGACGGTCGGAAAAAAATTAAAAAAAAAAAAAAATAAATAATGTTTATGTTAATTCCCAATTCTCAACTACCACCTCACCATGCATGAAAATGTCAATTTCACCTCCAATTCCTTCTCTTAAATCACTTACTTGATGGCATCAACCTTAACGTGGCTTTATATTTCAAATTTAGACTTCATATTTTCTTGACACGTGGCATTAAACACTATTTATATACGTGTGTATTATATAGATGGAGATATTGTACCTGAATTGCCAAAGAAAGAAACCCCAAAAAACTAGCCATCTTTCCTCTGATCATGGCATTGTCCACTTCCGCCGCCTCAACCACCGCATTGAAAACTCTTTTACTCCTCCTCCTCCTCTGCGTCTCCTCCGCGATCTACATAGAGAATGATGCCGAAGAGTTACCAAAATCCGACGTTGATCTTTTGGAATTCCCTTTAAATTTAGAATACTTGGAAGCTGAATTCTTCTCATGGGGCGCTTTCGGCCGCGGCTTAGACAGACTTGCACCGAATCTCGCCATGGGCGGCCCGCCTCCTATCGGAGCTAAAAAGGCCAGATTGAGCCCAATTGTGAAGGATATTATTGCACAATTTGCACTTCAAGAATTTGGACATCTGAGGTTTACTGTTATTTCTGTTTTTGATCATTTATCATTGAATTTGAAATCTTTGCTTAGTTAAGAAACTCGATTAAGTATATGTTTGATATAAATTTTTGTAGATTTTAAGTCCTACGAAATGAGTGAACCAAATTTGTAAATTCTACGAGATGTATGGATAAAAATAATATTATTTGATGAGCTTATAAATATTTATAAGTATACACAAACATACTCTAAATCGGGGGTTCTTGACTTGTTTTGGGATTTCTATGTCGTGTAATTACTGCTATTGATAGTACGGGATTAGGCGTTTATCCTTAACAGAGAATTCATGATATTAAGAGAGTTGATGGTGCAGGGCGATAAAGAAGACGGTTCCAGGATTCCCAAGGCCATTACTGAATCTAAGTGCAGCTTCGTTCGCTACTATTATGAACAATGCATTTGGAAAACCATTGATGCCTCCTTTTGATCCTTATGCAAATGACATCAACTATCTTCTCGCATCCTATGTTGTTCCTTATGTTGGACTCACCGGATATGTCGGTGCAAACCCAAAACTCCAAAGCTCTACAGCTAAAAGGGTACTCCGTCTAAAACCTTAAACTTTTAGAATAGCCGCAAATTTATTTATTATATAATAATGTCATCGGCACGTGTCCTGGTGTGGTGCTCACAAGTCACAATCATCTTAAATTGGTGCCAGGCACCGAGACTGGAACTCGTGACATAATATGCTCCTCATGTCTTTTTTTGTATATATGATCAGTTAGTGGCGGGGCTTTTGGGCGTGGAATCAGGGCAAGACGCGGTTATAAGAGCGCTCCTTTACGAGCGAGCAATGGTGAAGGTATTACCCTATGGATACACAGTAGCCGAATTCACTAACCGGATTTCTCTGTTAAGAAATAAGCTGGGAAAAGGGGGATTGAAAGATGAAGGGCTAATAGTTAAACCAGCACAAGGTGCTGAGGGTAGAATTGCAGGGAACGTGCTTGCTGGGGACAAATTCTCCTTGGCATTTGATCGAACACCTGAAGAAATACTTAGAATCGTGTATGGAAGTGGAAAAGAGAATAAGCCTGGCGGATTTTACCCCAAAGGAGCTGACGGAAAAATAGCCAAATCTTATTTGGCCGACGTGGTGAAATACAGAGGGTAGCTTGCTAATTTGCTGTCTTTAATTAAGTCCTTCACTGTCTACATCACATGTACAATAATTCGACAACTTAGAAAATTTAGATAATTTTGTGTCAGTCTTTAGACGGTCACTGTTGCCGTGATGCTAAATTTTCTAGGTTGTCGTGTTTAATTTTGTGTTCGTTTATTCACTTATGTTTTTGTGGACTTTGCGCGTATTGGCCCGTATAAAAGTTTTTTCTTCTTTTTATTTTTGAAATATGTTGACAATGATAAACTTGACAAAAGTAAGAAATATTGGTCAAGATAGTGAGATACTGTATATAAAATTATATTTAAAATATGAAATTAACAAGTACAGAAAAAACAAAATAACAAATTGTGGCATATATGAATGTAATATTTTTAAAATATTCGCTTCTTCACCGTAGGTGTTCGAAGTTAATTGATCGTTCATTTCTCAAGATATAACGGTGAAACCAATAGAAATAGAGTATTAATTTCTATATTGTCAAATTGAATTTATCTGAGCACTACTTCCATGACTCGGATAGAACTGAGAAAATCTAAATAGACAGAGAAGAGAATATTCGACTAGAGAAAAAATAGAGTTTTTTTTAGTCTGGAACTAAAAAAAATTGTCCTCTTTTATAGGGTTTTATAGAAGACTTAACAGATCGATTGCTACACGTACCAACTCAGTTGTTTTAATTTCTTGTTAACATTAGCTATTAAACACAATTGTCTAGAGATGTAACATAAACAAGTTCAATGGTCCAAAGTGCAAAATCAGTCCGAGACTTGCATCCCTTGTATGCGCGCGCGCAAGAGTTAGCATGTATGCTATACAACATTACACCTTCATAAAATATAGCTATATATATACTAATCGTTGTCTTATCATTTTTTCAATGTGAAACACGCTTAAATTGCTTTTGTTTCAATATTTAAACCACTTCCAATGAGTATATTTTGATATTTAATTTCTTATTCATACGAACATTATTTTGGACAAATAAATATATAATTTAGATGTTCTTGTAAAAGAGAATATGAATCTACATTAATGTTTTAAGAAGAAGAAACAAATCACACTCAAAATTATGCCAAATATAGTATCATTTTCCGTCAAAGAAATCTTGGTATAACTCGTGGTTCACGTTAGATGTATACTAATCTTGCCTAATTGACAGATTTGATAAAAGTCCAGATACAATATTTTTATGCAATTTCTTGCACGACAATTGGCATCCCTTAAATGTCATTTTACTTGTACAATTTGTAAACTTCAAACTATATCTAATATTTCCAATTATCGTATAAATCTAATAAATGTTCGTCTAGACAACTAATTGCGAGTTAAAAATCAACTAGGACACATGTTGTAAGAAGAATCATTATAATAGTATCAAAATAGACGAATGATCTACGCTCAAAGAACTTGATTCGTTAAAAATAAATTGATTTGGATCTCCCATATATCTTTTGTTAGTTGGCCAATCATAATCCATAATAAGCATATTTTGTCGAGTTAGATGGTCCAAGCTCGAGCAACATGATTCGATAAAAAAATTAGACCAAAATTGGCCTAACCTGCTCGAGTCTGGTTTACAGATTAGATCACCATAAAATGTATGTTGTGTTGGACTAGATGACTCAGGTGAACCGTCTTTGTCAAGCCGATTTATATAATAAGTCGTATTAAATTTTGGGATCTTTTCACAAATATTTTACTTTAAAAAAAGAATTTGAATAATATTGTGCTGTCAAAAAATATGTTTCGTCTCTCACAAAAATGTGACATATTGTGTTAACTATATTGTTAAATTTTATATTTTTTTATTACACTTTATTACACTATTTGGTATAGTCTTGTAGGTAACAGACTATGTTATACTTTTTATTACACAATTTTCAAATTTTCTGCAAATAAAAAATACAAGTCATTAAAGCTTTTAAATTAAGCTTGCAATTTAATCCCAAAATTATCAAAAAGTATTAAATGAAGCTCAAATTGGTTTCTTAGAAATTAATGATCCTATATTTTATTAATTTCATGAATTTTATAATTTTCTAGGTCAAAAGTATTTTTCTATATTTGTACTTAAATCCCTAAAAAACTAAAATTTCAAATTGACCAAAACTTAACCTTCTGCAAATAGTTACTTCCAATCATTATTTACTTTTTAAATTTCTTACTGCTGACGTGATATTTTCACTTTAGTCCTTAGAATATTTTAAAAAAATCCTTTAAGCCTTCAAATTTTCTTTAACTTCACGAATAAGTCACTAATCACATTATGCATTAAGTTTTGAGATATTACAATTGAGACGTAAAATTCTGATTCATGACCATCGAAGCAAATGTATAATTAAGGAGCGCAATTTCAGTACTTTTTAGTGGAGTGGTTTTCAAAATATATCATCAGACTTTGGCATTAGGAGACTGAATTTATGTTGACAAAAAAATTAAATCAATGGATGATTCTGTTATTTTAAATAAATTTGGAATGAATTTTTTTTAATAAGAAAAAATAAAGCACGTCATAAGTATTGGATTAATTGTACTGGCGGTCATCCAACTTTTGCTCGAACTGCAATTAGGTCATAAAACTTCAATTTGCAGCAATATGGACAACATTTACCATTTAAATTTTAACTTATGTAATTAAATTAGTGAATTTAACATAAATGGACATAACAACTAATTTTTTCACTCACTTCTTTTATTTAATCTTTCCAATATTATTCATTTTAGTGTAATAAAATTTCTCCTAATTCAACACAAAGGAAAATGTTTCTCTTCTAGTCCAAGTGCATATATATCCCCTTCAAGCTACACAAATATTAGTTCATCTCATGAGAAATTCTTATGTATACTTTTCTTTCTCCATGGCATATGTGATTTCTAGTGACCGACTATCATGTGGTTGTCTTTTTCTTAATAAGAAAGAATGTTAGATATTTTAAAATGAAATTTCAATTTTTAATTGAAGATTTGACAAAAATAAATTGTTGAATTCTTATAAACCAAACTAAAATGTATTATTTATGACAACAAATCTCTACATAGTATTACCATAAGTTGTTCCTAGTTTTAAATATACATCAATAATTATAAAAATACTTTTGTATAAATCTTATAAAGTTAAATATCTACAATGCTACTATAATTTGTCAAACGTTCCTGGAATGTCACTATACTTTAAAAGCAAATTCTTGGAATGTCATTGAACTTTCAAAAGCAAATTCTCATGTGCAACTCCATTATATTCTATTTTTAAAATGAAGTGGCATATGAGATTCACTTTTAAAAGTTTAATGGTATTCTAGTAACATTTTAAAGTAAAGTGATATTCCAAGAATGTTTGACAAAATATAATGGTATTGAGGATATTTAACTCAAACTTTATATATATTTGACTAAACATTAATTAATGAAATGTGTTGAATAGATTTTATTTCTTTTTTTATGTATTAATATTAATCTTTAATTTTTATTAAATATTAATTGCAACCTCTCGTAAAAATTCAAATAGAACTTTTGAGAGACATTCAAATTTAGGCTTATCTAAAACAACTTTTAAGTTATATTTTAGTGAAAAATGCTTATTAATTTTAGCCAAACAACCATAAGTTTAACTAAAAACACTTTTGTACTTTAACAAGTACTTCTGATCTTAAAAAATAAAAATAAAAACCTTCCAAATACACTCTTAGTACACCACGTTGTTGAATTCAGATGAAAAACAATCAATTTTTCTTAAAAATCGGGGCTGGAAAGCACACCAGATTGATTCTGCGTGCCGGTACTAATAATCGTAACCTTAAATTGATTATGAGTATTGGAGAAAATTGGATATTGAATTTGAATTTTAGAGGATTTTTTGGAATAATATTTTTTAATTGAAACGATTGAATTGAATTTTAAGATGGTAACATACGACAAAAAAGAAGTTTTATAATGTCTAGTATTCTTCAATTAATACAAAATTTTGTTGGTAATTTTCAATTAATTTACACATTCTTGTATATTTCAATCTATGTCCACATTTTAGTGCATGTTTGATTGAGCTTAAATTATAATTTTTGCTGGTCAAATTGGTCAAACATACATTTTATCCACACATATGATAATACCTATATACTTATTATTCACACATCTATACGATCCATCTCCACAACCTATACCTTGACACTTTCAAATTAGTATTGATTTTCACGAGTTTAAAAGCAAGATTTATTTGAGGAGATTACATCATATGCTTGACTTTTATAAATAATTATAATATTTCAAACATTGTCATTTAATCTTAAAAATATTGTAAATTATTTTATATTTATAATATATTAAATTAAAGCAATTTGATAAATATAGAAATCAATTTTATCAACGTTTCCACAATCTAACTCTCAAAATTCAAGATGAATCTCTAAATTGCAGTCATTTTTTTTTTTTTTTTTTTTTTTTTTTTGAATAGAACCCAAAAACCACATGTGTCTTCAGTATAAACAAATTTTCTCAATTGTTGTTTTCATTAGGAGGTTAAAGCTCAGAAATCAAAGAACAAATATTCATAATTTATTTCATTGTCGTCTTCGTCAGAATTTCTTCCATTTGACATCTGCGCATGCGAATCAAATATTCAACCCAAAAAAATCTAAAAAAATCAAATGTCTAGTACAACGAAATTAGATAATTGTGGATTGTGTTACAATTGATAGTACCAAATATATTACGATGTGTCACAATTATTGATTTATGTGTCAATTGTAACAAGTGTGATTATGTGTGATTTCTAATTCTTGCTATATTATGTCAACTAATTGTGTAGGATTATTGACATCTTGTCACAAGTGTTATGTATCATAACATGTTAAAACTATTATTATCATGAACTGTTTTATTTGTAACACAAACTATTACAAAATGTGATATTGTTGAGATTTTTGAATTTTACCATGTTATATTAAGTGATTGCGTTGTGACAATTTGTGACAAATAGTATGTAAGACGAAGTATACAAATGTTATGTATCATAAAGTGCTACAAATGTTATTATCATGAGTTTTACTATATGTAGCACAAACTGTTACAAATGTAATCTTATTGAGATTTTTAGTTTTTACCACGTTATATTAACTGTTTGAGTTTAAGTTTATAAATGGGTAATGATTGAGAATTTCTTTTTCTTTTTGTAAAGAGAGAGAATTTTTTTTTTCAAACAGCTATAAAAGTTATATTTGAATAATTGAAACAGTTATCCCATAATTAAATATTCTACAATTTTGGATTACAATGACTCTATATTAATTAACTTTATGTTATGGTATAAAATGTAATTAAAAAATAATATTACTAAATAAAAAAAATAAACTAAATATATTTAAAATATATGGTACATATATATTTTCATTTAATTATTTTTAAATAGTAGTTTATCTATGTAAAAGTCCTGATTTATTTTGCTTAATAACCATCAAATATGTTGCTTATTTTTTTTGTCTCTAGGACATAGTTCAGTTGGTTGAAAGTTGAGAGTAAACTAATCTCATCTTCGATGGCAACTGTAAAGTGGATGTTCGATTCTTACATTTGGTATGAAGAGGCTCATTGCAAACGTAGTTAAAAAGCAAGTTCTCAACTCTGCTCCACTAAAGTATATCCTGCGATTTACATCTTCCACTGAGACTCCAGATCAGGAGTGGTGGGGCTCAAGGTTGGGTTCAACCTTTACAATATGGGCTTTTTATTGGATCCGTTCTTTCTTGGGCTTTGTTGTTCATATGAGCCCAAATATATTCAATCCAAACCCGTTTAACAAATCAAGTTAGACCCAGATTTATTTTATAGTACAACAATACGGACTCTCCAACAAACCGCAAATTTCACCAAGGACTCGAAGCGTTCCTCCGATCCTTCATCTCCTGCAAATTTCGAGATATCTGTCGTAAGCGTATAGATATAGGTGTATATATGTATTTCATAACTTCATAATTTTAAGTTTTATGTATTTTCTTGAAGTTAAATTTCTGCTGTTAAAACTCCTTCCACACAGATCTGTTAACTTCCCAGTTACTTTTTCTTCTTCTTGGAATTATGTTGATATATGTTTATGAGTGTGTTTGCATCGAAATTCACTTGAAAGTTTAAACCTTTATGATGGGTCACTGATAAATTTCTTGAATTTCACATCTAAATTTGATTGGCGTTTGTTTTGAGGGATTTTATAGGTATCTACTAACTGTTTTTAAGAACTTTTTTCTGGGTCACCCATAAATTTTAATGTTTCTTCTTATGTTTGTGCGCAAGATGTGTACATGTGTAAATTCTAACATATACACCGTTGGACTTCTTTTTGTTTATACTTTTGGGGGTATATATACTCAATAGTTTTGTTGGATTTCATTTTATTCATTTATTCTTCAGAGATATAGACGAAATTGGGTTTGGCTTGTGCTCAATATATTTTTAATCAATCTTAATCTTCCTTCCTATCTTCAGAAGTTTGTTTGAAAGTCGTAAGAAAAGAAGGCTATGGCCAATTTGGGTGCACCTGGAAAGACAGATAGTGACATCACAGATGAGTTGCCCACTTTCAATGTCGAAAATATGCAAAACAATGCAAAAATTATTTATTACAGGTTTGTTTTCTATCATACTCCGATGTCATTCTGCCTCTATGAAACGCCAGTTTTATGAAACAATCTTGCATTCTGCAATTTGATTGCATGCCTGTTTGGTACGGGACTGGATAGGATTTTAGTTGGAAAGAGTGCCTCAATGAGGTGAGGTGGCTCTGTTAGTTAAATGTCAACTAGAATTACACAGTTATTATTGTGTTTGTGCAAAATCTCTCGAATTGATCTTTACATTGCATCCTCTGTCTATTAGATCCTTCTTTATCCAGGAAAAGAATAGATTAGATATACATGAATTGGGAAAAGAGAGAAAAAGGAATAATAAGCAGTATTTGCGTAATGTCTAGACAAATATGATCCATGAGCATCTGTGCTATAATTTTGATGATACAGGTTTTGCTTTTTACATGAACATTGAATGATTGACTAGTTATTTGAAGTTGAAAATCAAAAGGCTACCAATTTAATTTTTCGGGTATGTGAGGATGGCCTTGTTAAAAGAAAAAAATGCCGTCTTTCACTCAAGAAGTTTAAATTTTTCCATCCCAATTCTGCAAATATTAGCATCCTCGAATTTGATGCTGTCTACAATCTACATGTTTATTGCGTTTTTTTTTCCATCATCTGATCATTGCTCTGCTTTCGATTTTCACACTTTTTTCTTTGTAGTCATGCTTCTAAACCTATGTCTTTTCTTTTGTCAGCCGCACATTTATGTCTATTATTGGAGGAGTAATTGCTGGAATTCTGGGATTTACTGGCTTGACAGGATTTATATTATATTTCCTTGTTATGGCAATTACTTCAGTAGGACTTGCTGCCAAGGCTGGTTTTTCTGTTCACTCTTACTTTGATGGTTGGAACAGGATTATACTCGACGGCTTTCTTGGCGGGCTTCTGGTATTCTTTTTATAGTTTCTTCTTTTGCTCCTTTTATGTCTGAAATTCACACATACTTGTGCTTAAAGTTTGTTGTACGAAGACACCATTATTTCTCCAAAAGCTACCCTGTAGTGTAATGTTTGGTACTTGAAAGATGTAGATGATGTAATTCTTACTTGTTTAGTACTAGAAAAATGTAGATAATGTAACGTTTAGTATTAAAAAATATATTATTGTTATTGCATAACGAAAAATAGAAATTGAAGTTATTGGTACTTGACAAGGTGGAACAATCTTGATAAATTGAGCTAGGCCCCTCTCTCAAATAGATAATACCTTGATTTATATTTCTAGACTGTAGTATTTGTATTATTGCCCCACTGAAAAGCACCATAAAAATCCTGGAGAGGAAAGTGAATACTTAGTATAGGTTTTGCTATACTAAATTCAACATAATAACAACAATGGTGTGAGCTTTTGCACTAATAAATATTTTTCTACTAATCATAGTGTTCTAAGAACTCAAACAACTTTTAAGGAACGATGCAAGATCTAGAAGAATCTCCAAAGTGTATCGAGCAGTATGTACAACTGCAATAAATCAAACTGTTATTTTTCTCCATAATGAATTGGAGGGGAATCTCCTTTAATAGTGTCGTCTTAAGGGTGCAAGATATCTTTGAGATTTTGAAACTTTGTTTTGTGGGGTCAAGCAATCTGGGAGTTTGTATTATAATCAGCAGAAGCATTATTGAAGTCTTTCTTGGGTGTTTGCCGTGGAAGTTGGTAATAATATTCTACCATAACTTCGTAAAATATTGTTAGTACCAGAAAACATGATGGTGGCCATTTGTTTACGTTGTCTTCACATGGAACTGTTAAAACAATAAATAACCTAATGTACATTCATGGTGATGCATGCATTTTCAACTTTGCTGATTTTTTGTTTTCATTTTCTATCACAATGCAACTACTCATGTTTATTTTTACTTCTTGCAGTCGTTCGTGCTCTTCTGGACGTATCCTTATGGTGTTTCATAGCTTATTTATATTAAGACTATCACTATCTGCAGAGTTTCTTTTATTCTCTCTCTTTCGTTCCTTTTGCTTTTGATACATTCAAGAATTTCATATTCATCGATTATTCCAACTATTCCTTGACATGGAAAAGATTTGCATATGACCTTGTTCATATTTTCTGAAGAATCAAGTGAATGTTGCTCCAGAGGCTAGTCGCCATGACAAATGTACTCATACACAGTGCACCGGAAGATTCAGTTTTGATTGATTTGTATTCTCGTCGGATCATCAAGGCACAGGCAGTGTAATGCAGTGGCTTACGCTTATTATGATTTCTTTAAGTAATTCTGTAGAGATTGTTGGGCTGGAGAAACAGTTGCAATTAAATTTTGTTTTTTAACATTGTTTTGTTTAAGGCTACACAGACACAATTCATTAACAATCAATTAGAGGTCTACTGGGTTTCACTTTTTTGTTCAATTCCTGTTTGTGGCAAGTTATTATGTTGGTATGAAATGACTAAACAGAACGTCATCTTGGAGGTATATCCCTGTTTAATACATCAGGTATGGCTATCCTAGGATAGCAGGACAGACGTGACCAAAAGATATAAACATCAGGCTAGTCACTCGGATAGAGGAATGTTTAGATCGATTCATAGATATATGCTGAGGGAAGCCAATTCTTCCCTCCATTTTAAGCCCCCCCCCTTCTCACTTTCTCAAATAATCAAAAAGAAAAAGAAAATCAACCCTCAACAAATCTAAGAACAGCAAGTCACCACCATGTCAATGTAAACGACCCCCTCTTCTACTGCAAGTTATCTTCAAAAATCGTCAATTCATTATCAGGACGGATGGAGGGAAGATAAGATCTTGTCTTGGGCACAGTTTTCCAGTGCAGGACTCTGTAAGATCTCGTCTTGGGCACTTTCCTCCCCCTTCTTCCCCTGAGTTTGACAACATTATACAAAAGCGTCAAGAAACTGTCAAAGGCAGTTAGCCTAGAACAATGAAGAGAATGGGCAGGAGCATTTTGGCAAATGATCCTTCACTTCCCCAGAATATCTCAGCTTCCCTGTCCCAAGAAATCACACTCCATCTATAAAATCATAACAATGGAAACAATTCAAGCCCATGAGACGATTTATTCAATAAGACAGACGTCTAAAATCACCAATTGAAAAAAGAAAAACTAGAATTTCACCTGTGGATAAAGGCACATTTGAGGTCTATGTACGAGATTCCATTCAAATTTGCATCCCCTATCAGCAAAGGTACCTCATTGAATACATTATTGGCGAGAACCGATTCTTGGGCCAGATCATTAGTTGAGAAATTCAAGTTTTTGAATCAGATTTACTAACCAATATAGCATTCATACAATCCACTGCCCCACCATACCCAATCTTGCTGACCAAATACCGGACTAAAAAGTTCCACATGGAAATGCTCGGGGAGATTCCTTCATCTATCATTCTAGAAAGATGAATACTGGCTGCTTCTAGACCAATCCGTTCACTAACCCCGCATATTAGACTAGTATATGCAAATATATCCGGATGCCAGCCTACCTTCCTCATCGACTCCAGAACTTTAACGGCAAATTCCACCTTACCAAGCTTAGAGTAAGCATTGATTAGTATATTGAATGTCAAAGCATCGAGCTTTAGTCCCCTGACTGTCATCCGTCCAACAAGCTTCAGTGTCTCCTCAAGCATACCAGCAGAAGACATACCGTGTATAATAGTATTGTAGGTCACCAAGTTGAACTCGACACCCCTTTCCTCCATGTCCTGAACAAGCTTAAATGCAAGCTTAACATTGTTAACTTTGTACAGACCATTCAACAACTCATTATACGTGGTAACATTAGGCATGCACCCGTATCCTTCCATTTCATCAAACAATTCCAGAGCCCAATCCACTCTACCATGATCACATAGGCCTTTGATAAATGTATTAAATGTAACTGTATTTGGCGGACAATTTTGTGTCACCATACTTTGAATAAGACCATAAGCTTGGTTAAACATGATGTTTCTACATAATGCATGTACCATACATGTATATACAACAACATTTGGACGACAACCAAGAGAGATCATCTTGTTCCATATTTCGGATGCACCAACCAAATTACCAGATTTTGCAAAGCCATCAATGAGGATACTATAGGTTCGTATATTTGGATTGCAGCTGTTTCTCTCCATTTGATTAAGTACAGATAATGAGTAATCCATATTACCAACCAAGCAGAAGCCATGTATTAGTGTGTTGTACGTGACTTCATTAGGGGAAATTCCCTCTTTGATCATTCGATCCCACACATCAAGAGCTTCAAGCAATCTTCCTTTCAAGGAAAGCCCCTTTATCAATGAAGTAAATGTGTGAATATTGGGACTACGGCCTTTCACAAACATCTTGGCCAAAATGGCAAGAGAGAGATCGATGTTACCTGAATCAGTCAGGGCGTTCAGAATGGTAGTGTACGTGATGACATTAGGATAAACTCTCTTTTCCACCATCTCATCCAACAACTTAAATGTTTCCTTCACCTTTCCTACCTTACAATATCCATTTATCAACGCATTATAGACAGATACAGTCGGGATAAATTTCAAAACCAAATCAGTTGCCTCTTTCACCTTCCCCTGCTTACACAAAAACGATATAATAGTTGTATAGCTCACTTTATCAGGTTCACATCCCTTGTTCGACATTTCCACAAGCAACTTACAAGCACCATCCAAACTATTATTCTTACACAACGCCTTCAAAAGCATATTATATGTATACACATTCGGCTCTAATCCATCCTTCTTCATGTTCCCATAAACAGGATTAATCATAAGAAACCTATTTTCACTAAGTAATGCATCCAACAAAAAATTATAAATCCTAACAGTCGGTTTACACCCGAACTCATGTATCCTATAGAACGTTTTCAATGCTTGTTCAGCTGCCTCAGCTTGCCTATAAGAATTTATAACACTAATAAGTATATCTTCTGAAACACTAACCCCTTCCAACTTCATTTGCTGCAAAAGATACTGTACAGCATCCATCTCCCCTTTATGCCCAAGTTTTTCTATCATCATATGGTATGTCAAAGGAGTATGCTTAAAAGATTTCGAATTGGCTATGAACTTAAAATATTCCAAGGCTAATCCAATATCATTTTGATTTTTCAATCTCTTCAACACTTCATATTCTTCAACAATCATTGGGTTTTTGTAATTTTCATCATTTTGTGGAATGGGATTGAATATTGGGTTGGTGTTGAGGACAAAAGGGATTGAGGGCTTGTGTACTTTCAACAGTAAAGAACAACCCTCTTTCAAATACATTTTTGCAAGAGAGAAAAAAACTACGACAAATTCAACAATTATTCAGATGCTGACGGTATTCAATTTTTTTTTAAAAAAAATATTTAAAAGAAATGGAAGGGAAATTGAATAAAATCTTCAAATAAGAAAAGGGCACTCTCAAAATTGTACCTTCAGGTGCTTAAAGAGTTTATATTAGCTGAATTGAAAACCTTTCTTGCAGGAAGCCGAGGGCTCAGTTAACATCAAAACTGGATTGGCATAGGTAGTAGTGTGTGTGTGTGTGTGTGTTTTTTTTTTTTGTGTTGTGTGTTGTGTGTGTGAAGAGAGTGAGAGTCCTTGTTACATTTACATGGTAGAATTTTTGGACTAAGTCGCTTGAGGTAAACACGACTTACCCCAACTTTGGACTCCGCTTTTACCTTTGAAATAATAAAGTGAACGAACCAAAGGCTTGGGCTGAGGTGGTATATAAATATGGAGTAAGTACTCCATTCCAAATTTTGATATAACTGGATCATTAAATTTCATATAAATTTTTAAGTGATTTTTTATACCAACAAAACTTATTTTTCAGCTTTCAAAAAATAAAAATTTATTATTATTATTATTATTTTAAAAATAACTTTTAAAGACATGCTATGTCTACAGTTCAAAACATGGTTACTTTTGCAGGATCATTTTATGTCCAACAATAATTATTTATCAAGTACTTGGCTAATGATTGTGAAGATGATTCATCAAAAAGTTAGGCTGTGTTTGATTGGCCAATTTTTTATGAAAAATATCATATCCATAGAAAATAATGTCATATCCATGGTAAATTTCCAACTTTGATTGTTTGATTGCACCGGAAAAATGAAAATGATTTTCAAGATAAGTATGCTTTTGGCCACTTTCTTGAAAAATATTTTCTCACCATTTTGGTGAATTTTTTTTTCCACCTTACATGGAAAATGTTTTAATTTTGTGCGAATCGATTTTGAGTTAGACTCGAGTTGTACAAAGCTTGCATTCCAATCACCAACTAGATCCTAATGATGTTATTATCTTTAGATATTATAACCATTTTTTAAATAAGTTAGTTGTGTTTCATATTGCTTTATGTCTAAAAAAAAAAATACGTTGACCTATATTTTTGCTATCTTTTTTCAGCCCCGTGTTGTTGAGTCAATTGTATTCTTAATTCCATTGTGTTAGCTATACTAGACTATCTCAATTAAAGAAATGTTTCTGTTTTGATTTAAAGGAAAAAAAAAAGGTCATTAACGAAGTTTAAAGGGCATCCCTTCACATAGTATTTATGATTATTTAATGGGTAAATTTCATGCACTAAACTTTCAATAAATTTTCAATTATATTATTAAACTTTAATATATTATAATTAGACCATTGAACTATAATTTTAGTTTAAAATTCACATATTTTTCAAATTAATTAATATTCATACTATATTAAATTTTCCGTATAATCAATGTATAACATGCCAACTTCTATAAAAGTGTTAAAATAAAAAAATAAAAACAAGTATTTTAACATTTAAATGTAAAAAAATATGTCATAACACTCATTTTACAATTTTCATTTTCGTTCTTGAAGTACCACCTATTAGTTATCTGAAAGATTAATTAAAAAATGATTATCGACTAAATAATTTCCTTTGACAATGTTAGAGAGATGAAAATTAAAATTAAATCGAATTTCATGCCAAAGGCAGAGGTGAAGGTTCGAGGAAATCATTCCAAATCTAACAATGATTGAATCTGATAAAAAGGCTTCCACTTGTACGGTTTATTACCCAATTGAGGTTTCATTGAAAGTTCAATGATAGCGAATGAAATTTACCTCCATATGATAGAATAGATAAATGATATGTAAAATATAAAGACCAGGATATACCGAGAGAGACAACTTGCAAGTAACCTACAAATTTCATAAGCTTAACTAAAACTAATGAAAATAATTCAAAAACAGTCCTAAACACCCATATAATTAAGTAGTTTGTCCTAAGTAATCAAATTAAGCACTTCCAAGAAAAATCAACCCTAACGATACTGTGCCATAATAATACATCAAGGAATAGGAAATTGCCCCGAGCATCCTATCCTCGTCCAGTAGATCTAGCTATGGATTAACAAAATAGGCAACACTGATTGACCTATGCAACGTGTCAACCCATTAATCTACCGCTTGGATGGTCTCTCGTCGTCCTCTCCACCATCACTGTTATCGGAGTCGTCTTTGCCTGCTCGTTTTCTCTTTGGTGGTGCCTCGACTTTTCCACCAGCATCATCGTCCTCCTCTTCATCATCCTCCTCAAATTCTTCCTCGCCATTCTCTTGGGGTTCGAAATCGCTAGCATCTTCCTCATCCTCAGCACGAGCAACTGGTCGGACTAGGTATTCTGTGCCCAGATCCTCCTGCTTTATTAATCACAAATAAATCTTATTACAAGACATCCTAGGTCAGTGATATAACAAAAAGGAAAAGAAGATTGCAAAAGAGAGTTAAAAAATGATGAGCACAAGATGTAAACAATTCAAACAAAACAAAAAATATGAAGGAAAAGAAAAAAAGTAATGTATGCTTATAGTGATATGACACCCACTGTAGGAACTAAGAGAAGAACTTTTAAAGAGGAAAAAACAACCATGTACAACATTTGATTTTCCCTTTTAGTTCACAAGATTTTCACAGAGAACTGAAACACGTGCCTTGTTAAAATATGCTAAAAAACTATGCATTGCGCCTCGTCAAGAACACCAATAAAATCATTAGCACCGTATACTTGAGGTGAGACAGACAAATGCAGCCAAAAACGAAAACAAAGAGATTGGAACTGAGAGGCAATTGTACAGGTTCAAATTGCTGAACAAAAGAACCAGCAACCGAGAATATCAAATATTAAGACCAACCTATCTCAAGACAAGTTCCGAAAAATCATTGGCCAGCCTCGGCCAATTTTGCTAGAACTGCAGGGGAACCTACAAATACTACAAGAATAAATGAGACCACCAAAACTAATCAACACAACGTCCGAACTAAGAAAATGGACATTGGATCGGCCAAACTGGTGCACGGAAGATCTTGGACTTGAAAAAATTTGAACTTTTTATAAAGTTTCATACAATGCGTTTGTACATGAGAAAATGGCAGACTAACATTTGACAGCAAAAAATTGTTTTGAACCTATATTCCACAGCATTACAACAGAAATAGATCTGAAGAAATAATTTTAGTAATAAAAAACTAAAGCTATAAAATCCCGATAGCGGCAATTTATAGCCAAATAAATATCAAAAATTTCGTCAAAAATCAACTAGCTCTACAAGTTTCAATTTCACAGGCTCCAGTGGAAAATACTATAATTACGAAAAAGGGGTTTTTTTTTTTTACTAATAACAAGCATATATATACCCAAAAAACATGCAGAAGCAGATCTAGTCCCAAAAGACAGATCTAGAAGCAAACAAGACAATTTCATAATAGAAAATTCCAAATATTCAAAAATTTCACAAAAACAGGCAACAGATCTACAGGTAAAAAACAAAAATTTCCATTATATTACCAGACATGCCATCAACTGAACCTGTTATAAAGCAAAGCTAAAAGGAGACAATCCGTATATAGAGTTGGTTTGAAGGGGCCAAAAAAACCTCAAAAAGCGATACAACTTCAGATCTGACTTATTTTAACTAAATATTCACCATCAGAGAAAAAATACAGGAAAAAAATTAAATAGATTTGACCAAAAAAGAAACAATAAAGCTAATAAGAAATAATGACAATTTCTACTCAAGAAATACAAAACTGGGAAAAGGGAAAACCCAGAGTCAATAATAGCTCGTGTACACAGCAATAGGGTGGAAAATACTGTGAAAACTCTACTTGTTTAGGCGAAAATACGCCAAAATAACTAAAAATACAAACACAAAAAGCAGATTTTTTTAAAAAAAAACTCCAGATCTACTAGTTTTCAACTAAATTCACGCTGGAAGAACGAAGAATAAATTGAAAAATCAAAGAAATACGTAGTAAAAACGTAGAAAAAATTATAATAAAGTAAAATATTTATGTAGACATACAGAGTATTATTACCTCTTCGTCTTCTTCTACATCCTCGTCATCATCGTCGTCGTCTTCGTCATCATCGTCGTCGTCGCCTTCGTCATCCTCATCGTCTTCGTTATCTCCGTCCTCATCCTCCTCATCGTCACCGTATACCGGCTGCACCGGTTCCCGACCACCACTCTTTGGTCCCACGTCCTCCTCTTCATCACTGCCATCGTCTTCATCCTCGTCGACGTCGTCCTCGTCGTCATCTTCACCGTCCACTTCCTCCTCAATTTCCTCTTCAATTTTTTCCTCAATTTTCTCCTCGTCTTCAAACACCGCCATTTTTCCTCGAGCTAATTCAGAAAATTTAACTCCTGATTTTTTTTATTTTACGAAAAATTTGGGAATTTTTTGTGAGGGGAATAAAGGGTTCCAAGAAGGAGGTGGAGAACAGGGGAGGTGTGTTTTCTGACAGTGGAGAATGTGAGTTGATCTGAACCGTTGAATTGAGAATTTACGCGGATCGATGACGTGGTAAATGATCAGACGGTAAAGAATGAGGGTGGAGGGGAGAGGGGGTATTTCTCGTGGGTTCGCGATTGCGGCGCGCTATCGATATTTGGTGGTGTCACGTGATCTGCGTGTGAGGGTATCTAGGGTTTAAGATCCTTTTTACTTTGGGAAAATTTAATAATTAGTCCCTAACTTTTATTATTCGAATTGCACGTTAGCCCTCAACATGTAAATTGTTACGCGACCTCGACCAACTTTATGAAAGACATAATTGTTAGGACAAAATCATCACGATTTTATCAACTTGGTCATGTCATGTGAGTGTCAATCAATGGTTAAAATTTGATTATATAATCTATACTATTTCTAAAATACCTAAAAAAAAGAAACAATTTTAGATTATTTTATTCTCACATATTATATCTTAGGACTATTTTACCCCCCAAATTAAATTAAAAATCCAAAAAATTTTCATCTTCCACTATTATTGAAACAAATAAGGGGTTGTTTGGAGACTTTGGACAACTTATCTTCAGTTTTTTTTTTTTTTTAAAACTACGGAATTCAAAGGGTGGGTTAATTTCACCAACGGTCACTGAAGTTACCTTAAAATTTTAAAACGGTCACTGAAGTTCAAAAGTTGCAGCGGATGATCAATAAAGTATATATTTCTTTTACAAACGGCCACTCTCTTAAATTTCTAACTTGAAATAGTGATGTGGCATACAATAGACATTTATTTATTACATAGTAGTCCATATACTTTATATAATATTTATTTTAGTCTCTATATTTTCAATTATCTTTCAATTAAGTCTTTCAAAAATTGTATCTTAGGTCTTTAATCTTTTTACATCTTTACACTTTGGTCCCCAAAATTAGTATTATCTTTCAATTAAGTCCTCCAAAAATTGTAACTTAAGTCCTTCGACTTTATACATCTTCAAACTTTGGTCCCTAAAATCCTTGATTTTAATGTCCAAAATAAGTACAATTTTAGTAGTCAAAATAAGTAAATTTTCAATTAAATTCTTGAATTTACCATCGGGTTTTCACTTAAATGAACAAAATAACATAATTAAATAATAAAATTCTTGCCAAAACTATCAAATATCCACTTTTAGTGATCAAAATAAGTGCAAAACCTGTACTTATTACTTGGAGTTGTCAATGAAATATATTTTTGTCAACTCTAAGTGATAATTTGTGAGTTCTATCAAGTAGTTTATTTTTTAATTATGTTATTTTGCTCATTTATGTGAAAATTCGAATGTAAAGTCAATGATTTAATTGAAAGTGCAGTTATTTTGACCACTAAAATTGTACTTATTTTGGCCACTAAAATTAATAATTTGGAGACTAAAATTTGAAGATGTATAAATTTAAAGGACCTATTATACAATTTTTGGAGAACTTAACTGAAAGATAATTCCACATCATCATTTCAAGTTAAAAATTTAATAGAGTGACCGTTTGTGAAATGAATATATACTTTAGTGACCACTGCTGCAACTTTTGAACTTTAGTGACCGTTTTGAAATTTTAAGGTAACTTCAGTGACCGTTGGTTAAATTAACCATACAAAGGGTAAATAAGGGATTGTTTGAGGACTTTGGGCAACTTATCTTCAGTTTTTTTTTTTTTTTTAAAACTACGTAATACAAATAGTCATATGATGATTATGTAATTCCTAAATATGTATTTAAGATCATAAAAATGGGATTTATGAATTGGAGAATTAAAAGACCTTTCATTTATCAATATCGAAATCAAAATTTATCATTTTTTAGCCTTGTGATGGTCAACTTCTTCTCATCTTTACTTTGGCATCAACTTTTCAGATTTTATAAGTAAATTTTACAAGTTAAAATTAGAAAGTTTTTCGCGTTCTAGGTCGAGAAACCAAACCCTTGATGCCTGGATCGTGTATTTATCACCATGACTTTTAGTATAGCTACTAAAAATTGTACATAGGTCTACCCGAGCTTGAACATGATGGACTCGAGATAAGATCACGACCAGAGCTTTCAAAAACCTAAAACAAATGCGTGTGGTATTGTCATTGTAACTCATTCAATGCTTAAGTTAGGTAACTTAAAGAGAATATAAGTGTGAGGCTATAAACTAAAAATTATGTAAAGCATACTTAAATAAAGAATTAATATCAAGTATTTATAGAGTTTTTGAGATATAACACGGCTGTTGTGAGCGAAGCTTTTAGTAGTATTGCTCTTGGTAGTAGAATATTTGGTAGTAGAACTTTGTTAAAAATTTGTTGATTGTTTGAATATAAATTCAAAAAGTGCTCTAAATATTAAATTGGGTGTTTGGTTACTTAACTATAAAATTAATTTATTATAAACTTTATATTTATTTGATTAAACATTCACTAATTATTATATATCTAATATTATTTTTTTAAATAAATAATATTCTTTTAAATCCCACAATAACTATTAAAATTAATATATTAATTTAACTATAATTACACAATTATTTTAATATATTTGACTAAACAGTAATTAATTATTATATATCTCATATTATTATTTTTAAAATAAATGATATTTTTTTATATCCTATAATAACTTTTAAAATTAATATATTACTTATAATAACATAATTATTTTAGTATATATTATATTACATAAAATTAATTAATTATTTAAATTTATGTGTAATTTGTATTATATTATTTAACACGTCGCCAATATATATTTTTTACTTTATATATAAATATATATATATATATATATATATATATATATATATATATATATATATATATAAGAGCCTTAATTTTTTTACTGTAGTTTTTTTCGTCCAACACGACGTCGTTTTGACAATGAAGCCAACCGCAATTTTTTACTTTATCCAACATTTCACCCAAAAAAATTTCTTCTCTCTCTCAATCAAAACTGAGATGAACCCTGGAATTGCATTAATAAAAGAAATCAATTAAAGCTCAGACTTTTTAAAAAATACAGTAAGAAGAATGAATTAATAACCAAAGATTAAAACTTTTTCCATGCTTCAATCATTTATACATATACCAGATGTACAGGCAAAATTACATACATATGTATGCATAAACACAGAAGCTGAGAATAGAACTCACGGGAGAAATTGGAAAAAGGATTCAAATTTGCAACAGTGCGTCTCTCTGTATATATATGTGTGTGTGTATATGTATGATTTATACTAATAATCTGTTTGGTTTATTAATAAAATTTATCTGTCCAATAATGTCTACAAAATATTTTAACTTATCCTGATAATGAGTATCTCGGCAACCATTTTTGGTTGTCGAGCAACTCGGCAACCAGCTTGGTCTTGGTTGCCAAGCAATTTGGCAACCATCATTGGTTGTTAACATGTTTCATATTTTTTAAACTTGAACAACAATTTTAAGATCAAAGAACTGGACCTAAAAATTGTAATAACTCTCAAAGGATATGAAAATCATATGGGAAGCTGAGCCAAATATATATTCCTTAGCCACCAGTATTCAAAATGAGTGTTTATTCATTTTACTACATGGTTGCAGAGAATGCTTTAAGGAAAAAAAAAAAAAAAAACTTTTTTTTAAAACTACAACTGGTTGCCGAGATTGCTCGACAACCATCTTTGGTTGCCGAGCAACCTCGGCAACCAAAGAATGGTTGCCGAGGTTGCTCGGCAACCAAATGCCATATAATATACACTACTGCACTACTGAATAATGTTAAGACTCCATAATCTAGCTAGAAAATAAAGGGCAACTTCATTTACATTCTCACTGCATATTTATAAGACCACGAACTATTGTAACATGAAATGTAAATTTTTCATATTTTTAGCAACAGAGAAGCAACACGCACCTGCCAGTACATAAATGTCTGTATAATATTATGCTGCCAACTGCATTTTTAAAATATAGGTTGAGGAAGAATATATCTCAAACAGAACATCGGCATAATTCATTAAATTAACATAACCCATGTAAAAACTCACAAGATTGTCTAATATATTCACATTACAATCCATGCCAAGCTTCACAACATAACAGTGGTTTGAGAGGTAGAGTTGGAGGAGGGAGAGGAGAGTTGAGCAGCGGTGATGGTGGAGGTCGGTGGTGATGAGTTGATAGTGGAGTTGGAGAAGTTGGCGGCAATCAATTGATAGCCGAGATTTTGATAAGCAAATATTGGGCACCAAGCGTTCCATTAATAATCAGATATGTGTATGAATTTAAAGATATGTTTTTGGATTAAAATACAGCTGCATATTTTGTTATTCTTTCAATGTAAAATTGAATTTATGTAATAATAAATTTGTTATTGAATTCTAAATGTATATATACCTTTGTATGGTTCACCAAATTTTTTTTTTAAAGCCCATTTGACACAATAAAATTTTAACAAAAAAAAATAAAAAAGGCTCGGCACTTGATTGCCGAGCCATCTCGGCAATCAACTATTTAAATTTTTTTTTTCAATTTTTAAAAGAATAATTGCACAAAAGGTCCCTATTGTTTTAAAATCGTTGGAATATGCCAACAACTTTAAAAAAAATCTTTAATTTATTTTTCTTTCTTTTTTCTTTTACACTTAATTTTCATTCAATTTTTTACTAATCTTGTTTTTTTATTTTACCTTTTACAAATTATTCTAAATAAATGCTAAAAAATGCTTTCAAATTCCACCGTGGCAAATTGAATGATTTATTTTTTTTACACATTTTCATTCAATTTTTTTATTAATCTTTTTTATTTTATCTTAAGCAAATTGAATGTTTTTATTTTTATAATGTTGCCACATTAAAAAAAAAAAAAACTTGACCAGTAAAATTCTCGGCAATGAATTGTTCATTGTCGAGCAACTCGATCTTAAGCCTATTTTCTTTAGCACAATAAAATTTAAAAAAATATATATTAACAAAGTCATGGCTCGGCAATAAAAAAAAAAAAATTTTAAAGTGATTGCCGAGATGGCTCGGCAATTACAGTGTTTAAATAATTTTTTTTTTACAAGGAATAATTGCACAAAAGGTCCATATTGTTTTAAAATCGTTGGAATATGTCAACAATTTAAAAAAAAATCTTTATTTTTTTTCTTTTACACTTAATTTTCATTCATTTTTTTACTAATATTGTTTTTTTATTTTACCTTTTACAAATTATTCTAAATAAATGCTAAAAAATGCAATTCAAGAATTACAAAATTCACGCTGTCAAATCTTGGTGGCAAATCGAATGATTTTATTTATTTTTACACTTTTCCCTTCATTTTTTACATACGTGCATTGCACGTAGCCAAAACTAGTATATATATATATATATATATCAATGTGGTAAATAAATTAATATTTTTTTTATGTATTAATGATAGTTTTATTAATTTTTAAGTTCATTAAATGTAATTACAACTTTCCGTAAAAGTTCGATTAGAACTTTTTAGAGAAACTCAAAATTTGAGTTTCTCTAAACAGCTTTTTAGAGCATCTACAACTGCTTATCTATATTTAAAGAGCAGCTTTAACATTTTAAAGAGCAATTTTTTAAACATTCCAACAGCCTATTTATCTCCATACTTTTCATTTTACTTTTTCCGAGAAGCATTTAATATTTTTTCCTCTTTTTTTTTTTGCTTATGATTTCCTCCCAATTTGTATATACTATTTAATTAAAGTCAATATATCAAGTATTGAAAATTGAAATTGTTTCAATGCATTTAATAATAGAGAGTGAGTAACAAGTTTGACATATTCTCTAAATTAAAATATTAAATTGGAGAGTTTATTATAGCAGAATTTTAAAAGCTGGCACTTTAAATTAAAAAGCATTCTATGTTTAAAGAGCTTGTTGGAGATGCTCTTAAATATGTTTTTTAAATGAAAAACTGTTTATTGACTTTAGCTAAACAACCATAAATATAATTAAAAGTACTTTTGCTCTTTAAAAAGTACTTTTGAACTTAAAAAAAAATCCTTCCAAACACACTATTAATCTCATATGGGAGATCATTCTCATATAGGGGAATGATCTCCTACTCATGGTGGACAAGAGATAAATTGCACACTGTTGATGTTGGTTGATGTGGAAGTGCCACATCAGCAGTGAAGCACACAACTGTGTATTGACACAAATATTATCCATGCACAATGGACAACATATTTCTTGACCATGGTCCACCATGGACAAGAGATGATTCCCCATCTCGTATGGGACACATTTATGACTTTAGGTGACTTGAGAAATTAGGACTTCTGATGGGCAAGGACTACCTAATACAACATATATAAGAAACCTGATATATGCGAGTTGCAATAGCACTCCCAACATGACATAATACAATAGATATAAGAAAATGGGAAAATTGTCTAAAAGTCCCCTACAAGTGACTTTTTTCAAATTAGGTCAAAACAAATTTCAAAATTGTCAATAAGTCATACTCTTCATCAAATTTTTATATTCATCCCAAAATTATCCCTGTGATCCATATTTTCCACACACCGCTGCAGCCACCACCATCGTTTGTTGCCGCCGAGTCAATAGAAAGTATTTTGATGGTAGGAAAGTATTTTCTGGAAGGCATAGACCATTCACAAGTGTGGCATGCCACAGAAAGTATTTTACTGGTAGGAAGAGATAATTGCCTGCAATAACGAGAAGCTATAGCATAAAAGTTCACTAGAGGCAATTCCAATTGAATTTTGTGGGCAATATCAGCTGCCATTGATTCTAATTTATGTGATGAAACAGCATGGATGGGTCTGAACATACGACTGACACTGATAGGACATGCCTTGGAGTAAGATCCAAGCTATTTCTTAATTTCAACACAAGCAGCAAAATATGGAAGCTTTCCTTCAATAGCCCACTTCAAAATATATGTGGACCAAATTGCCTCTCTGGTCACGTGAAAAACAAGAAAAGAGATGGCTAAAGAATAAGATAATGGGATTGTACTGTTGAGAGATCTATACAATATCATTACTGCATGCTAGCCCAGTAGATTGACTGGTTCTGCACTAGACTTAGAACCAAGCTCAAATTCATCGTCTTGGTATTGAATGATCTGAATCCATCACATCTTGGTGATGGACTGAACCCATCATTTATTGTTAAGTGCAATAATTTGTAATAATGTTAAACTGGAGTTGTCTCAGTGCTGAAGTGTCTAAATGGATGATTTGTTTGATGAATTTTTATATGGGATAATACTGTATTATAGCAAACACTATCATAGAATATAGTATGATTATATTAGTTATGGCTATGATTTGCAGTTTGATATTATATTATAGAAACGTTTGATACTGTATTATAGAATACCAGCTTGATACCGTATTAAGTTGGTCATTATATTATTTCTTTGTGTTGTTAATTAGTCATGTGTTTGTTTGATACTGTATTATACAAAACAGTATCACATTATAAATGAGCATAGAATTCGCATATGTGCTCAGAATTTTTATTATAATATGTTTTCGGAATGGTCTCGACGAGACGGTCAAGACCAGTTGCTTTGTCACTGGGTGCGATGAATTTTACCTGTTTGAAGTTGCCTATTTAGTTTAAAATGACAATTTTTAATTTTTTTTTGTCAAAACAGTATTACACATCCTCTAAAACAGTATCACATATAACAGGCAAAGTTGATACATCATAATCATTGCTTGAAGAAATGAATTGAATCAGAAATGAATTAACACAGTCCTGATGGTTAAATTAGATCAAATACACAAAAATAAGCTGTTTTTAAGCTTAACCAAACATACTCAGAAATGAATTGAAATGAAATAAAATGCAGAAATTATAAATGTCACTTACAGCACACTGAAGTGCAAAAATTTACAAAGACCCAATAAAAATTTCATGAATCCAGCCATATATAAAGTTTGATATATTAGTATCATAGTTGAAACATTATCTGAATAAAACAGTATCATATATTGATGGATTAAAGTTAACCAATGTACATTATCTAAATAAAAACAATATCAAAGATAAAACAGTATCATGGATTAAACAGTATCAAAGTATATTAATGCACATTACTTAAATAAAACAATATCATAGACAAAACTAAGAGATTGAAACATTGTTATAATTCAACAGTATCAAAGATAAAACTAAGAGATTGAAACAATATCATAGGTTAAAAATTTGTCATATTATTTCAATATCATTAGAAACAAGAAAAAAAATTCGGCAAATAGAAACAGTATCATAGATTGAAAGAGTATCAAGCATTTTGTATTCTATTCTTAGACAACATTGTCATAATTAAATAGTATCAAAGATAAATCTAAGAGATTAAAATAGTATTATATGTTGAAACTTTGTCATAATATTTTAGTATCATTAGAAGCAATGAAAAAATTCGGCAAATAGAAACAGTATCATGATTGAAAGAGTATCAAGTATTTTGTAATCATAAATTGAAACATTATCATAATAAATCAATATTAAAGATAAAAGTATAGTGTAAGTGTACCATAGCACATTATCTATATAAAATAGTGTCATAGACAAAATATTATCACAACAAAACAGTACAACAAAACAATATCACAACAAAACAGTATCACGACAAAACAGTATCACAATTAGTTTTTTTTTTTTATAATTAAGGGTATGTTGATCTTTTAGATTTAAAATATGACTTTAATTGAATTAAGCTTTGAGCATATGACTTTAGAGTCCATAAATGTCAAAATAGTGACTGGCCTTGAATTTATCTAAAAAAATTGATATATGTGAGTTGCTATAGGACTCCTACGTTAGGGTCCTATTATACTTAAAGAGACAGGCCCCAAAGGGGGGTTCATGGCGATCCGAGGAGGATGGGGACACTGCGCTATATGGCTCCACTAGTGGCCAGATGTAGAGAGCACGGGGTGCCGTGGCAGCCAAGTAGCTCAGGGTAGAACCTGGATTAATAAACTTAAGGCCAGTGAATTTGAGGCGGGTGCGGTCACGTAAAGAAGTCGCTGCTGGATATACGTGCCTCGTCAATATGAATTTTAATTTTCAACTAAACCCTTTTTGTTTTAGTTTTTTTGTTAAAAAAAAAAAAAGAAGATTTAACAAAATGTATGGTAAGCAATATAAGACGTGATTGAACAATATTAGATTTTTACTTTTTATTTTATAATATCTAGTCTATCTTATCTAGCATACCTTGTGTTAAACATACATCAAAGTTCATTAAAAAGGTTCAAAACACCATATAAATTACAACATAAAATACAAGAAATATGAATTGATCTCCCTTTCCCAAACTTGTAAATGAAAAAATAAAAACGTGTTAGCAAAACCCAATTGGATTTGCATTGACGAATTAATCGTCATTATGATCAGATAGAATTTTGTGTCGGCATCAATTATTACGTCTCAAATTTAACTTAGCCATATACTACAATTCAACCAATCAATGAATTAATTATGGGTCCAAAGGAGACCCACGGACTTAGATTTTGTCCTGACCACACCCACTTGCCATAAGTTTACGTTTCTTTACACCTATCTATTAGAGGGTAGACCAAAATATTTAAGGTGTTAGTTTTTAATTACAATTATGTTTTCACTGAATATTATATTGATCTACTTTTATGCTTGAAACTATATAGTTGTTCTCGAAAATGTACTGTAGATACTACGAACACATATTTAAGATAATTTTGTACTCAAACTTGTATGTGTAGAGCTCGTAAAGTGGTAATCGTAACTCTCATAATTTGTGAAGATTATGAGCGTCAAAGATTTGTGAGGCCACTTAGACTTAAGCGGTCTAGCACGCTTTAGATACAGTTTATTTTTGTACAAGTGGCGACGTGGACCAAATTACGGAGGTTATGAGTATCAAGACATGTTAGGCAACCTATGCGCGACTCATTTTTAGTACATGTCGAGCCATAGATAGATCACTCTTACAAAAGTCATGTCCAACTTGATTGTAGGTCTTTGCAACTTTAAATGTAGGGGCGAGTATCGAACACGACTAAAATAGGGTAGCGCCTAACCAATGAGTCATCTTAAAATTAGTTCGTGTTTATTCTATGGAGGCTGAATAAAAAAAAAGAAGGAATAATTGCATCAAAGGTCCCCAACGTTTCAAAATCGTTGGGAATATACTCCTAACCTAAAAAAATAGCACCACACATCCCCAACGTATGAAAAACTTGGCGTAATAGGTCCTTTATGACCAAATTGCCATTCTCTTTAAATAAACAAAAAAAAAAAAAAACAAGAAAAAAGAAAAACATAATTGAAAATTAACTATATATACCCAAAAAAAAAAAGTAAAAAATGTACCAAAAAAATCAAAAGTAACAAATAGGTAATCTTCTCTTAAAAGTTCTAAAAAATCCACATCATCTTTATCATTTACCAATTTGTCGAAGAAATCCTCATCAGTGTTATCCTCCACCTGGAATGAACGAGGATTTGAAGCCATCTACTCAAATTATTCGAGCTAACAACAATCAGATCCAACAACCAAATCCATCGAATTCCATAACAAAGAAAAAAAACCCAAACAAATCCAAATCAATCAAGATTGAGGGTTTTCAGATCACCCAAATTCCACAACCATCAAATGAACAAGAAACACCCAAAATTCTCAATTTTTGCATTAATTCAAAAGCAACACATCTCACGAATAAGACAAAATTCATGGAGAAACTACTCAACAAACAGATTAAAATGAAAATTCGCAAATCAAACAAACAAAGAGAAAAAAAATACATTTCTTTATATATTATTCTAGGGTGTGAAAAATGAAATTAAGAGAGAGAAAGTAGAGAGAGGGAGAGAGTGCATGTGTGAAAGAGATAACAATCTCTTGATTTCGCACCTAGAGGTGTCAACAACCTACAAACATTATTGGTTATTTACAAATCAAAATGAAAAGTCGCAAATCAAACAAACAAAGAGTCAAAAAACACGTTTCTTCATGTATTATTCTAGAGAGAGAAAGTAGAGAGAGGGAGAAAATGCGTGTGTGAAAGAGATGACAAGCTCTTTGGAGGTGTCAACAAACCACAAAAATTCTTGATTTCTTACAAAAATATATATCTTTATATATATGTATATACGTACACATATCAAACTTCCATGGATGCACATCAATCGTTGATTTGATTTGTTTTGAAAAAGATTTTTCTCTCATTTTTCCAAAGTTTAATATATAAGAGGGCCATTTTGTTATTTTTTATTATTTTGGGGTAAATTTGGTTATTTTTCAATCATTTTTTTTCTTTTTCTTTGTTTTTCGGTTTTTGTTTATTTAAATAAAAGGGCAATTTGGTCATAAAGGACCTACCACGCCAAGTTTTTCTTACATTGAGGATGTATGGTGCTATTTTTTTAGGTTAGGGGCATATTTTTAATGATTTTAAAACGTTGGGGACCTTTGATACAATTATCTCAAAAAAAAAAAAAAAAAATAAGATTTGAGATAGAATAATAGACAATTTACATGCGCTAAACACGTGTATTTTCGTGTTTGGTGATGGCTTTGTACATTAAATTAACTACAAGTCACTATCATCAAAGCCAAAATATCCAAGTAATAATTTATCTCAAATTATCTAGCCAAATCCAACTCTATGGTGTTTTAGATACTCTTCACAGAAAAAAGACTATAAAACTTAAATACACAGAAAATAAGAGAAATAGTCAATAAGATACTTTTTCAGACATGTGTATAGGGAGGTGGTACTGGTCAGCTTTCAGGTGGCCGGAAATCAATTTCTCGTACTTCACGTCACGGTGGAACAGCCAGAACTTCCGGTGGCTCGAAATATCTGTAATGGATAACGTTTTATGGACTTTGATCACAGTGTTTGAATCCTTAGCTTTGGTTTGTATGCTTTTTTATTTCTTTATCTTCTGTGGTTGTACCTTATGAACTATTCTTTGAAATATGTATAGTACTTTGGTTTGATCTGGTTGAATTTGATCCATTTTCTGGTACGGTCTAATGATTAACTATGCAATTGGTAGTTTAAATCAGCAGGTTTTTAAATTGTTCATTTGAAAAATAGAAACTCTTTTTATTTGATAACTATGATTTTCATTGAAATTAGAGTTCTTGAATTGATTAAAAAACTAAAATGTTGTAGTTAAAATAAAGACCGATGATGATAAATATTTTTCTTCTCCACCGAGCACAGCGACGACAGTGGTGGAGACATGCAAAATAGTGGCATAGCTTGTTTCCCTCGTGTCTCATCCGGTGTAATAATCAGTATATGATTAGAACAGATGTGCATAATAGAATTGCAAAGTGTATGAGAGTATGTGTTCTGTTTTTACTTAGGGGGTTGACCTCTATTTATAGAGATTGGCATGCAGTTGTTGATGACAGGTGTCCATTCATTACCCTCATTTGATGACAGGTGTCCATTCATTACCCTCATTTGATGACAGGTGTTCCTTCATCTTTTTCATTATTAGGAGTTAATAAGAGATATTTCATCTTCTCAATTGCTAGTATTTCATCTTTCCAATTGTCGATGGTAACTGTCATATAATGGGTCGTCTGTCTGGCTTGCCTAATGGCAGTTGGATCATTGTTGTCTATATGTCAGAGATGAGCTTATGATACCAACGAGGCGGACGAGTCGGTAAGATGGGTCTGTCAAAACGTGCCACTATTGGCAGATAACATATAGCAGCTATCACTATTTCTATTATCATATGCCCCTCTATTTTTATAGACTGCCGTCAATGAGAAGTAGAAATAATCTACTATACATACTATTCTTTAAAATTTTCAGATAGAGGCTCATCGCCTTAATTTTTAAACAGAGTCTCGTCGCCTTATTTTTTGGACAGAGGCTCATCGCCTTGATTATAAAACAGAGGCTCATCATCTTGTTTTTCAGACAGAGGCTCATTGCCTTGATTTTTAAACAGAGGTTCATCGCCTTATTTTACAGACAGAGACTCATCGCCATGATTTTTAAACAGAGGTTCATTGCCTTGTTTTTTGGACAGAAGCTCATCGCCTTAATTATAAAACAGAGGCTCATCACCTTGTTTTTTAGACAGAGAATCATCGCATTGATTATAAAATAGAGGCTCATCACCTTGTTTTTGAGACAGAGGCTTATCACCTTAATTTTAAATAGATGATCATCACCTTGTTTTTGAGACAGAGGCTCATCGTCTTGATTTTTAAATAGAAGCTCATCACCTTATTTTTCAAACAGAGGTTCATCGCCTTGATTTTTAGCAGTAGCAGTTGGCCTTGTTTTTCAGACAGTAGCAGTTGTCATTATTTATGACCTTGTTTTTCAGACAGTAGCAGCTGTCATTATTTCTGGTTTCGCCTTGATTTTTAAACATAGGCTCATTAGTTTGTTTGTTTTTTTTTTTTTTGAAGCTTTGGGCTAGCTCACCTCGTCTTGGTTGAGCTTGTCTCACCTATTTTTTATTTTTTTTAAAACCTTCGCTCGGCTACCTCGCCTGGTTGGCTCGCCTCGTCTTAGGTGAGCTTGTCCTGGCAAAATTTGTTTAGCTACTTTGTCCCCTCGTCTGACCGTTGCAGTAGTTGAGGATATTTTTATCGCAGGTTGGGTCCAATAGGTGCACTAGGACTTCTCAGCTAGCTGGATCATTCCTTGGTACATTCATCATTTTATCTGTCGTAGATGGTTTATTTTTTGCTTGCATTTATCATTTCGAGGTTTGGGCTCGTCTCGAGTCTTCCTTTTGTTAGATTCCGATTCATTTTGATCTTTCATACTTTTGGTATTAAGATATGCTTCTTCAGCGTCCACATACTTATCACCTCTCTTGAGTAACTCATGTATCGTATTTGACGGGTTTTTGGAAAGTGATATCTTGAAAGGGCAACTTCGAGTTCCACTCATCATGACAGTGACTACATCAGACATTTGTAGATCTTTAATTCCCAGTGTAGCCCTATTGAACCGGGCAATGAAATCTTTCAGCAATTCGTCCTTTTTTTGTGTCAATTGCATCAGTGTGATAGCAGTTTTCTTAAAACATTTGCTGCTGGCAAAGTGTGCAGCAAAACTTTTGAAAAAATCGTCAAATGTACGGATCAATTTTGGGAGAAGGGTGGCTACCCAGTCATTGGCCTCCTACCTAAGTGTTGGCAGAAAAGCCCTGCACATAATCGCATCAGGGGTGGCTTGCAACTTCACCAAGTCAACAAAAGCTTTGAGGTGATCGACAGGATCAGAGGATCTGTCGTACTTCTCCATCTTTGACTATTTGAAGTCTCATGGCAAGGAGACTGCCATCACTTCTAGGAAAAAATGATCTTCTTCCAACAACATAGACTGTTGTCTACTACTTTTGTTAGACATAGTACTCAACTATTTTGCGACCCATTATGTCTTCTAATCGCTATTTCAGGCTTAACACTAGTGTCTCAACCAGCGTAGGCATGGACATCCATAACGATTGCCTCCAATGTGGATATGGGCCAGATGTCAATGAATAGAAGTGGGGTATAGAAAGTGGAGCCAAAGAAACTAGAGCCAGCGGTGAAGCTGCCGTTGGCGGTGTTTCCATTACTGGAAAGGAGCCCCTGGCGGTAAGGGCCCCATCGATAGAGGGCTAGGACCCGGAGCGGAGCCCCTGATGGTAACAATCCTACTGGCGGAAGGTTAGGATCCTGTAGTCGCTAAGAAACGTTCTGGTCCTGGAATAGAGCCGTTAAGGCCACCACCTGAGCTTGCAGTGACGCAAGTTGAGCGGCTGAGGCAAATTCTTATTGTGGGTAATTAGTGGCGGCGTTAGACTCGGTGTCTACATCCTTGACGGGGGCTGGTGGAGTGGTTACATTCCTAGCTCTTCTAGTTCGAGCCATGACTTCTTGTGCAGTTTTCCACAGATGGCGCCAATTGATGAAAATATTTTTTTCCTCCTTCGAGCACGGCGGCGACAATGGTGAAGACTTGCAAAATAGTGGCGAAACTTCTTTTCCCCGTGTCCCATGCAGTGTGATAATCAGTATATGATTAGAACAAATGTGCAGAATAGAATTGCAGAGTGTGTGTTCTGTTTTTACCTAGGGGGTTGGCTTCTATTTATATGGATGACCTACAGTTATTGATGACGGGTATCCCTTCATCTCTCTCATTTGATGACGGGTGTTCCTTCATCTCTCTTATTATTAAGAGTTAATGAGGGATATTTCAACTTCTCAATTGCTGGTGTTTCATTTTTCCAATTGTCGATGGTAACTGTTATTTTATGGATCGCCTATCTGGTTTGCCTAATGGCAGTTGGGTCATTGTTATCCATCCGTCAAAGATGAGCTTATGATACCAACGAGGCAGACGTGCCACTATTGACAGACAACATATAGTAGTTATCATTATTTCTATCATCAACTGGCATATGCCTACGCTCGAAGCTTTTATGCATTTGGTTGAGAAATAAGACTAAACACTATTATACATAATACTAGTGGAGTGCACGTGCAAAATCACGTGTTTTATTTTAATTAAGTATTTAATAGCGTGACCATTATTTGTGAGTTTCTTAATTATTTTTTTTAGTTATGAAAGGCTGAGTAAAATATGTATTAAAATTTGTTGGAGAAAATGCGTATTTTTTTAAGAGTGAGCGGTATAGTTTCGATTGATTTTTAACATGAACGTTCTTTACTTTTAGATGTGATGAATGGTATGTAGTTTCTGACAAAATTTATTATTGTAATTTCTAGAATTGGATACTTCAATTATTATGTGAAAAAATTATTATGCTGCTTTCAAATTTAAAGTTTCATAATTTTCCTCATGATTTGACTTATTTAATTTTGTTTATTCTAATCAAACATTCAAAAAAGTTTAGATCACATGAGTGTCATGAGATATACAAAAGATTACTTGTGAACTTGCAATAGTAAGTAGTAAAAATACTTATTATAGATTAGCATAAGTTGTTAATTAGTAATTTCTTATTAGGTAGATTTTTGAAGTAATTAAAAAGCAATAAATTTGAGGAAAAGTGTTGATTATTGAATTATATTTATTTTCTCAATTTAAAAATTGAAAATCAACAAAATTATTCAAAAATCTCAAAAAGAATTGATAAAAATAAGAATCTCAATAAGTTTAGAGCACATCAATACTATATACATGTATAATTGTAATGATTTAAACATAACTTCACGTTACTAAATTACGTAAAAAACGTAAAAAAAAAAAAAAAAAAAAGAAAGAAAGAAAGAAAGAAAGAAAAAAAAAAACTCTCAATAACTTAAATCAACAAAAATAATTCAAAAAGTAAATGAATGTTCATTCTAGAATTTAAATAATTTATGCTTATAATTTCTCGACACAACGATTAGCAATGAAACACATGCATTTGTCATTCTTAATAGCGTGTTCCAAAGTGCAAATTTCAATATTGTGAGTGGTATTCACTATATTCTTTTGCCGTAGCCAACAAGAAATCAGGAAAATTATTTTTACTATAATCAAGAACCTAGGTAAAAATAAAAATAAAAACAAAAACAAATTAGTGTAAAAAGAGCACATATTTAGAAACGATACTTGTATCTTGACCAGTGTTAAATTTAATATTACTATTGTATTTCAAAAAACAAAAAAAAAACTTACATTGCCAATTCTGTTGCAGGAAATTAGGAAAAACTAAAAAAAACAGAGAAAAGAAAATGAACAGTGGTGGACATTCATAGGAACAATACTATACACAAAAAATATATATATATTGTCAATTTTAGGAAATCAAAAAAATCTTTAAAAAAAAACAAGAACAGTGGTGAAGATCCCTCTTTTAATATATTAAAATACTGAATATTAGAACTATTTAAGAACTCAAAATGAGAATTGAAAATCAACACTCAAACAAGCAAAAATATTTAAATAAGTATAAAAAATTAACAAAAAAAAGACTTAAACAACTAAACAACTACGTGTAATGGTCAATTCACGAACCCTAGAAATAATAAGAGTTAATAGCAACCTTCAAATCTATTCTGATAAGTGGTGCAAAAAGTTAAGCAGATAAATTTACAGAAACAACTTTTATAAACAAAATTTGGATGGATACTCAAAATAATCAACATATTTGTAAATTTTGGGGTGATTTTCAAAAGACATGATTGAAATCGAAAGAAAGGCAAAAAATATGAACGAAGAAATACAAGTGAAATAACGAAATGTTGAAAAGAAAATGGTGCTGGAAAAGATCTACGATTGAGAAAACAAAGGTGTCAATTTCAAAAAATTAGAAAAATGTGGAAAAAAAAAAAAAAAAAGAAGAAGAAGAAGAAGTAAATGTGGTGGGCATTCATAGAAATATTGTCACACTAAAAAAGAGGAAAAAAAAAAAAACAATGTCAATTTCAAGAAATTAAGAAATACAAAAAAAAAATACAAAAAAAAGAGAGGAAAAGGAAAAGTGGTGGCACGCATTCATAGAAATAGTGTTATACTAAATTGACTCTTTTAATAAATAATAATAATAAATACTAGTGGAGTGCACGTGCAAGAGCACGTGTTTTATTTTAATTAAATATTTAATAACGTGGTCATTATTTGTGAGTTTTTTAATTATTTTCTTAGTCATAAAAGGCTGAGTAAAATATGTATTACAATTTGTTGGCGAAAATATGTATTTTTTTAAGAGTGAGCGGTATAGTTTCGATTAATTTTTAACATGAACGTTGTTTACTTTTAGATGTGATGAATGATATGTAGTTTCTGACAAAATTGATTATTGTAATTCCTAGAATTGGATACTTCAATTATTACGTGAAAAAATTATTCTGCTGCTTTTAAATTTAAACTTGTTCCATATTTTTCCTCATGATTTGACTTTGTAAAAATTTTCAATTTATCAATTGAATTTTGTTTATTATAATCAAACATTAGATCACACACGAGTGTCATAAGATATGCAAAAGATTACTTGTGAACTTGCAGTAATAAGTAGTAAAAATACTTATTATAGATTAGCATAAGTTGTTAATTAGTGATTTCTCATTAGGTAGACTTTTGAAGTAATTAATAAGGAATAAATTCGGAGAAAAGTGTTGATGATTTATTGTTTTATATTTATTTCTTTCATTTAAAAATTGAAAATCAACAAAATTATTCAAAAATCTCAGAAAGAATTGATAAAAATAAGTATATTAATCATATTTTTACATGTTTTCGCAATAGTAAAGAATAGAGCACATCAATACTATATACATGTATAATTGTAATGATTTAAACATAATTTTACGATACTAAATTACGTAAAAACGTAAAAAAAATAAAAAATCTCAATATCTTGAATCAACAAAAATAATTCAAAAAGTAAATGAATGTTCACTCTAGAATTTAAATAATTTATGCTTATAATTTTTCAACACAATGATTAGCAATGAAAACATGCATTTGTCATTCTTAATAGTGTGTTCCGAAGTGCAAATTTCAATATCCAATTAGTGGTATTCACTATATTCTTTTGTCGTAGCCAACAAGAAATCAGGAAAATTATTTTTACTATAATCAAGAACCTGGGTAAAAATAAAAATAAAAACAAAAATAAATTAGTGTAAAAGAACACATATTTAGAAACGATATTTTGTATCTTGACCAGTGTTAAGTTTAATATTACTAATGTTTTCCCAAAATAAAAATTTACATTGCCAATTCTATTGCACGAAATTAGGAAAAACTAAAAACTAAAAAAACAGAGAAGAAAATGAACTATGGTGGATGTTCATAGGAATAGTGCTACACCAAAAAAAGAAAAAAATATTGTCAATTTTAGGGGGGGAAAAAAACTTTAAAAAAAAAAACAGTGCTAAAGATCCATCTTTTAATATAATAAAATACAGAATATTATAACTATTTAAGAACTCAAAATAAGAATTGAAAATTAACACTTAAACAAGCAAAAATGTTCAAATAAGCATAAAAAATTAACAAAAATAGTACTTAAACAACTAAACAACTACTTGTAATGGTCAATTCACGAACCCTATAAATAATAAGAGCCAATAGCAACCTTCAAATATATTGTGATCAATGGTGCAAAAATTTAAGCAGATAGATTTGTAGAAACAACTTTTATAAAACAAAATTTGGATGGATACTCAAAATAATCAACATATCTGTAAATTTTGGGGCGATTTTTCAAAAGACATGATTGAAATCGAAAGAAATGCGAAAAATACGAACGAAGAAATATAAGTGAAATAACGAAATCTTGAAAAGAAAATAGTGCTGAAAAAGAGGATTGAGAAAAAACGGTGTCAATTTCAAAAAATTAGGAAAATGTGGAAAAAAAAAGTAAATGAATAGTGGTGGGCATTCATAGAAATAGTGCCACACAAAAAAAAAAAAAAAAAAAAGTGTTAATTTCAAGAAATCAAGAAAAACTTAAAAAATACAAAAAAAAAAAAAAAAAAGAGCTTGGCACGCAATCCTATGAATAGTGCCCAACTCAATTAACTCTTTTAATATATAGGGATAGGAATATTAAAATATTGAATATTATAACTATTTAAGAACTCAAAATGAGAATTGAAAATTAACACTTAAACAAGCAAAAATGTTTAAATAAACATAAAAAAATTAACAAAAATAGGACTTAAACAACTAAACAACTACTTGTAATAGTCAATTCACGAACCTTATAAATAATAAGAGTCAATAGCAACCTTCAAATATATTGTGATCAATAGTGCAAAAAGTTAAGCAGATAGATCTGCAGAAACAACTTTTATAAAACAAAATTTGGATGTATACTCAAAATAATCAACATATTTGTAAATTTTGGGGCGATTTTTCAAAAGACATGATTGAAATCGAAAGAAATGTGAAAAATATGAACGAAGAAATACAAGTGAAATAACGAAATGTTGAAAAGAAAATGGTGTTGAAAAAGATCTACGATTGAGAAAAAAAACGGTGTCAATTTCATAAAATTAGGAAAATGTAGAAAAAAAAAAGTAAATGAATAGTGGTGGGCATTCATAGAAATAGTGTCACACAAAAAAAAATGTCAATTTCAAGAAATCAAGAAAAACTTAAAAAATACAAAAAACAAAAAAAGAGCTTGGCACGCAATCATATGAATAGTGCCCAACTAAATTAACTCTTTTAATATATATATATATATATATATATATATATATATATATAATATGGATATTAAAATACTGAATATTATAACTATTTAAGAAATCAAAATGAGAATTAAAAATTAACACTTAAACAAGCAAAAATATTCAAATAAGCATAAAAAATTAACAAAAATAGGACTTAAACAACTAAACAACTACTTGAAATGGTCAATTCACAAACCCTATGAATAATAAGAGCCAATAGCAACCTTCAAATATATTGTGATCAATGGTGCAAAAAGTTAAGCAGATAGATCTGCAGAAACAGCTTTTATAAAACAAAATTTGGATGGATACTCAAAATAATCAACATATCTGTAAATTTTGGGGCGATTTTTCAAAAGACATAATTGAAACCGAAAGAAAGGCGAAAAATACGAACGAAAAAATACAAGTGAATTAACGAAATGTTAAAAATAAAATGGTGCTGAAAAAGATCTACGATTAAGAAAAAAAACGGTGTCAATTTAAAAAAATTAGGAAAATGTGGGAAAAAAAGTAAATGAATAGTGGTGGGCATTCATATAAATAGTGTCACACAAAAAAAAAAGAAAAAAAAAAGTGTCAATTTCAAGAAATCAAGAAAAATTTAAAAAAAAAAAAAAAAAAGAGCTTGGCACGCAATCCTATGAATAGTGCCCAACTCAATTAACTCTTTTAATATATAATATAAATAACTAGTAAAGTATACGTGCCTTGCACGTATTGCATTTTAATTAAGTATTTAATAGCGTGATCATTGTTAGTGAGTTTCTTGATTATTTTCTCGCATATGAAAGATTGAGTAAAACATATATTAAAATTTGTTGAGGAAAATACGTATTATTTAATGGTAAGCGAGAATAGTTTCGAATGATCTTTGACAAGAACGTTCTGCATTTTAGATGATGTGATGAATGATATACAGCTTAGTAGCAAAATTGATTACTACAAATCTTAGAATTGAATACTTTAATTATGATCTGAAAAGATTATTCTATTACTTTAAAGTTTAAACTTATTATATATTTCTCCTTATTATAACCTACCTTTGCAACTTTTTTCAATCTTCCAAATTAATTTTGTTCACTTTGATGTATCAACCATTCAAAAAGGTATAATGAATATCATAATTCAATGTCTCAATTCTTCAATAATAGTATATATTTCTATTTATATACGAGATTGGTAACTTGCTAAAGTTACAAACGGAAAAATTTTGTGGCTTTAAACTAAAAATTAATATTAAAAGAAAGCAATATTGATTCAACTTTATAAATTTACTTATGCTTAGAATAAGTATTTATTTTCGGATTTTGATATCTTCAATAGGAATACAGTTTGCAACAGCTGCTCTGCTTTAATGAATTGTTAAACTTGCCCATAGCTGTTGCAACAATGTGTGGATTTACAATAGGAGATAATTTTGGCAATTCGCATGAGATCTAAAAGGGTATTAGTTACACTAAATGATGTAGTTCAACGGTGATTACCTTATTCTAAATTCCAAAAAAAACAAAATCTTTAACAAATGCATTTTTCAATGTATTCAAATTTTCATATCTACTCGGCACCTTGAGCTACAACTATTCACAAAAGAAGTTTAATTAGCAGAAGCTAAATAAATATTGAGTAATATTTTTCTAATAAAAGAAAAATTAATACACTTATATCAACATTTTCGTTGGATAAACCATAATTATACATAATAAAATTGCATGCTCATCATATAGCAGTCATAAAATTGAAAATGGAAAAAGAAAATGGAAATTTTTTAATCTTACCTGCTTGTTATCTAAACAAACACCAATTAAGTTTTCACTTAAAAGAGTATAATCCTCAATTTTCTCTCATTTGTCTCTAACCGTGGCCGAAGTAAATATCCAAGTCTGGCATCTAGAATTCATCAAAACGCCCCTCAATCCGCACTTGAGTAACTGATGATGCTTAATTAAGTACCGGTTACAATAAGTAACTCTTGCCGAAAATAAAATCCGGCATGATACAGCCATTGCCGGACATGAAGAAGAAAAATTATAATTACAATGTGCCATCAAGGATTGGAACTCGACTTCTGATAAAATCACCATCCCAACTTTCTTTCACTCAGCTGTCCACAAATTATGAAAGTCAAATTAGTCTCATATTAGAATATGGAACTTCTTGATCACAAAAAAAGCCTTTATGCAACACATTTAACAATAAATTTGAATAATAATATAATCGTTACCCAGTAATGACAGGAAATTAGCCTAATCTTTGTTAGAAAATCAATATTAGGCATCTTTGTGTGTTGCTCCATGGCGACAGCCTTGTTCAACTTTGGGTCTTCAATCAACCTTTTATGCAATGATTTAGAGCATCATCCAATGACTCTGCATGAACATCACAAGCTTTGGAATGTTTAAAGAAGAAGTTACCTAAAAATATGATCTAAATTTAATACAATCACCAAAGTTTAGGAATCGACTTCCACTTAGTTCGAGATGGGCCCCAAGAGACAAGATCCGGGGATATAGGAATGAGATAACAAGTCGAAGTGCTGACCCAGCTAGAAAGTTGATCTTTAATGTTCTGGTCATCCATTATGCACTTTCTTCAATACTTTTAAGCAAAATTTTTTTGAATCGTTGTCACACAAATTACAATCCCGAGTATCTTATGGATCTCCAGATGGTCTAAAAATGTTCCTGTTAAATGCTTTTGCCACCCAAAAATAAATAGAAAGAATCAGTTGATAAGGGAAATATTATGTTACTTCCCAAATGTTGCACAGGAAGAGAAAGGTGATTAAGCATTTCATATAAGTATAATGAGCTTGAAAAATGACATTTAGTTATCAATCAGAACAAAATTGAGTATTCGTGATAATATATCGAGCAACTTGAAAGGACAAGATTCTACCTAATTTTGGTTACTCGTAACATACAAGGGAAACCTCGTCTCTCTTGTACTTAACTTCAAAAGCAGCTGCTAGCAAATACTAATACTAATAATAATAACAACACAATAATAATATTAGAGTTATTGGCCAAAAGTTTCTATTCATTAAATAATGATGACACGAACATGTTATCATTAGGTTTTTAAAACAACTCGAGATGCTCAGACAAGGGATCCTAGGACGTGATTTGTTTATATTTACATGAACTCAAAATGCTTTTGCAGAATTTAGATGATCAGTAGCTAACACCCGTGAAGAACCGATAACTTTCATTTCACATCTCTGAAAATAAGAAGGAACTCTAAATGCCATATGGAACAAGGCAACAAGAAAAATCAATCACGAGAAAGTAATTCATTATATTGTGAAGAAAACAATAAATATGTCCATTGAATTGCAGAGATTAAATTGATTTTATCAACTTGATATGAAACTGTTTACACGAGAATAAATCGATTCTTATAACAAAAGAAGAAACAAAGACCTTCTCCACCAAGAAACAAAATGTAACAACATTCTCTCCATCCTACAACGTCTGCCCTTTCATCATATCTTTACAAACAAGCAGTCATTCTCCAATCCCAAATAGTTTAAAAGGGAGAATAGAGGCTTGTAATCTAAACTAATACACTCTTTTCTCAGCCAATTGCCCCCCATAATCTTCTAACAGCAATAAAGTACAAATCCTAAAAATAATGAAAAAGAAAACAATTTGGAAAAGATAAACATACTACAAATTATGTTAAATAAGAATGGGGGAAAGGATCTTACGCAGGGGAAGTATTAACAAAAACTTCATTAAGCACATTGTCCTCACCATTTTCCAAGGCAAAGAGCTCAGCATCCTTGGAAGAACCCCGTATTTCCATCTAACTATGAAAATAGGGTGCAGTATTGATTAAAACAAACATACATTGGCCATTAAATTCTAAATGTTTGATGTCGGCAAAGTTGTATACAATGCAACAAACCTATAATCCACGGTATATATAAATCTTAGCATGATAGTTACTTCAATATGCTTTTCTCCCTGTTATCAAGCAACAGTGTGGCTAATAAGTGCAACATACTGGATTAGCTTACAAAATTTTCCAAAATCAAACTTTGTTGAGGACATGTCAGGACTTATTGTTTTCCAAAATGAAAATTACACTATCGATTGTGTTGCACTTACGAATTCAGAAAATTTTCCAGCAAAGTACAAAAAATTTCCAACATTAGCAGCACCGAAAATTTTCCAAGATAAAGATGAAACTTATACCGCCAATAAATACTTACTACGATTTCATTTAAAATACTGAACATTAGAACTCATGTTATTAGTCAGAATTGAAATCGTGAATCTCAAAAGCAAATTTTCAAAGAGAACCATAAACTTGACTTTATGATGAAAATTCATAAAACTCAAAATAAGAATTGAAGATTAACACTCAAACAAGCACAAATGTTCAAACAAGTATAAAAAATTAACAAAAACAGATCTTAAACAACCAAACAACTACCTGGTCAATTAGCAAACCCTAGAAATAATAGCAGCCAATTTGAAACCTTCAAATATGTTCCAAACGCCTGTCCAGAACAATAATCGAAGAGGGGCAAAGTGTTGCAAACAAAGCATATGCAATTGCAGAAATAGCTTCCGTTTGGAGAAAATAAAAAACAAGATTTGGTTGGGTACCAAAATAATCAACAGATTTGCAATTTTTTGGCGAATTTTTTTTTAAAAAAAATGACTGCAATCGGAAGGGAGATGAAGAAGACGAGACAAAGGTGAAATGTGAGTTAAATATTTGAATAATCACTAAACTTTTAGTTTTGTCTTCATTTACTCACTGAACTTTAAAATGGTGCTGAATGCTCACTGAACTTTACAACGTTACTTGCCGTTACTCACTCTTGACGGTCCATTTGACGAAACAGCACACGTGGCAAACGAAAAGCTCACGTGGCATACGTTATGCCAACCAATGATGAGTTGTCCGCCATGTCAACAATTTGTATTTTTTGAATAATTACTGAACTTTTAATCATGTCTTCGTTCACTAACTGAACTTTTAGTCATGTCTTAATTCACTCACTGAACTTTAAAATGTTGCTGGATGCTCACTCGACTTTTCAAAGTTACACTTCGTTACTCACTCGTGACAATTCAACAACAGCCTATTGACGGAATGCCCACGTAGTTGATAGAATGACCATGCGTTATCTATTTTGTACTATTAGATCTACCAATCAGAATAGTCATGCGTCATGTCATCGAACGCATTTTCAAAATGTATTTTTTAAGATGCTAAAAACCGTTAAACTTGCCCCAATTAAACAAGCAATTTCATTCCGATTGATCTCAAATTGATTTCTCCTAAACATTTCACCAATTGATTACCGCCTTGTATCTAGCATAGGGTGCAGATCTGCGACATCAAAAAAATCACACGCATCTACCTTCATCCGTAGAATCTGCAACCCTAAAATCGACGACCAGGGATAACTTTTCGTCTAAAATATCTTCAACACTGAAACATTCCCACAATAACACTATTTTCTATTCATAATCAGTAAAAGAATTAGAGTTTTCTATTCCAAATTGGTTCGCCAGAGAAGATAGCTTAGGGCTGGGATTTTTGATAGAACATTTAGGAAAAATCAATTTGAGATCAATTTAAATGAAATCATTTGTTTAATTGGGAGAAGTTTCACCGTTTTTAGCATCTTAAAAAATGCATTTTGAAAATGCGTTCGATGACATGATGCATGACTATTGTGATTGATAGATCTAATAGTACAAAATAGATAACGCATGGTCATTCTATTAGCTACGTGAGCATTCTGTCAATAGGCTGTTGTTGAATTGTCACGAGTGAGTAACGAAGTGTAACTTTGAAAAGTCGAGTGAGCATCCAGCAATATTTTAAAGTTCAGTGAGTAAATTAAGACATGACTAAAAGTTCAGTGAGTGAACGAAGACATGATTAAAAGTTCAGTGATTATTCAAAAAATACAAATTGCTGACATAGCAGACAACTCATCATTGGTTGGCATAACGTATGCCACGTGGGCTCTTCGTTTGCCACGTGTGCTGTTCCGTCAAATGGACCGTCAAGAGTGAGTAACGGCGAGTAACGTTGTAAAGTTCAGTGAGCATTCAGCACCATTTTAAAGTTCAGTGAGTAAATGAAGACAAGACTAAAAGTTCAGTGATTATTCAAACATTTAACTCGGTGAAATGTTGGGGAGAAATGGTGATGGAAAAAGTCTACTATTGAGAAAAAATTGAAAAAGGAAATAAACAACGTTGTTTGATGGAATCAGGGAAAAGTATTAAAAAAAAAATTAAAATGAACAGTAGGTGGGCACGCATTCTTAGGAACAGTGCCCACAACAAGTTGCCTCTATTATATAACTAATGAATACAGGTGCGTTGCACGTGGTAGAGTAATAGTTGAGTACAGATGAAGCATCCAATATATTACAAATAAATTTTTTTATCATTGTGTACAGATGAATCTAAAGTGATATCAATTCTTACTTGGATTTTCTATATCAACATTGCTAAAAAAGTAACTAAAAAATATACAATAAACAGAACGAGCGAACAAAAAAAAATAAAAATAAAAGCTCATCTGAAAACGAAGTAACATTGGATTAAAAATCTCAGATCTATTCCTTGGGGTTGATGCATACATCCAGGAGTTTCCATTTCTCGCCTCTATCTTCTGATTGCTACAAACAAAATAGTTATTTTACTTCAATCATGTCTACTCTATTCTCTTTCTTTTTACAATAAAACATTTAGCAAAAAAAAGTTGATTGAAAGCTTACGTGGTCATATTCCCACCGAGCAATTACATACTCTCAATTCTTCCTGTCTTGAGACCAAATGTAATGCCACGATTATAAACCTTCAATTGTAAAAAGGCAAAGTTAGAATATCTTTAAACACAATATTTGGTCAAAATTTTAGGTACGGTCTCTTACCATGTTGAATTATACATAGAGTTCCCTGCGCAGTTGTGAAAATTAAATCTAGAAATATAAAAAAAAAAAAAAATACTAATTCACTCTTGGAAATAAAAGGCTTTGGTATGGATGGTTGCTTCTTCCATCCGGAATCTACTACATTATCAACCATGAAAACATACACTCGTCATACCCTAACAAGTTCCCAACAAAGCTAGATGTTCCAATAGTCTTAGCTCGAGAAATGAGTAAAATATTATATTTTAATCTAAAATTGTGGAGAACTGATACTTATTTATTAAAGATATAACATATAAATAACCAATTGAAATGAAGCTTTTGCAAGATAGATGATAGATTAGTAATTTTTATATACATAATGATATCGGGTTGTTATCCCTTTATAAATAAAAGGAACATTAATTTTCACCAAAAATATTATATTTAGGAGACATGGGACAAATTTGATTCCTTAAGAAATTATTCACTTACAGTGTATCGACAATTTTTATCCTGTTGGAATATACTTCCATTTATATTTTGATGCAAACTAAATCTCTCTTGGAACTTTGAAAGAAAAGAATCAGAAAGATCAAATTTGCAAAACCTACAACTAAAGATAAAATAACTAATCATGAAGTTCACAGGCTTTGGCATACCTCTTCACCAGGGGCGGATCCAGGAATTTAGTTCGCAGGGGCTGAAATTTTTTTTACTAGTCTTTCTAAAGAATGAAAATAAGTGTTTATTTTTTTTGTCCGACACATGACCTTCCATTTGTAAATTCTAAAAATAACATATAAACACATACAATAAATCTATCAACAATTCAAACAATATATCAGTAAAACACAACAATCTAATAAAAATCAACAAGGTAACAAAATAGGCCGACAAGTAACAGACTATAAATATTAACATACTATTTTGTTCATGAATCAACCCTTATTTCATACCCTTTTCAGTAACACAAAAAGTCAAAAGGTGCAATTTTTGAAAGACATTTCATACTCATTTCATTATCCAAAAATAACATAAAATAACATTGACTGATTGAAGCTAGTAAGCTAGATTAATGATAAAAATAAATATTAATTTATATCAGGAAGGTGCTTAAGAACTCATCTCATTAAGACATTAATTCTTATTTTATACGATCCTACTTATTTCATTATTCATTTCAGAAAAGTGTTTAAGAACCATCTCGTTAAGACATTAAATCTTTAGAAGCGTCGTATGTTTGTACTATGTATATTTTAACTTTATTAATACAATCCCAACTGTACCTGACACGTGGCATTCATCAACCCATTTGATCAACAAACTTCATCATTGTTTTTTGACTTTTTTCTTACTCCCCTACCTGACTTACAGCCCATAAAGCCATAACCGTCCATGTCTCTCTCTCCTATCTCTCTCTCTCCTCTGTATAGATAATCTCCTCTCTCTCTTCTCTCTCTCTCTCTCTCTCTCTCTATATATATATATATATATATATATATATATATATATATATATATATATAGAGAGAGAGAGAGAGAGAGAGAGAGAGAGTAAGAGGCCATATAATTCTTCTGGTCTTTTTCTACTTATTGGAAGAGGCCGGTTTGTTGGTTTGCTTCTGCTTTTTGGTTGATCAGAAGAGTAAGTCGGTGGCCAGAATGTGTTCACAGTGCAACCACGGCGCAAGGGCTAGACTTTTTTCATATGGGCTACGTAACAAAAAAAAAAACTTTCACTTGGATTTTTTGTTCTGGGCTGGGCCTGATACGGACTGTAGTCAGGCTCAGCCCTCCCCTCTATTCGCCCATGCTCTTCACAAACTGGAATCAACCGAAGATGTGAATAATTCCTAATGGCTTTTGGTGAAGCAATTTCTTCAACTTCAGAACCAGACTCAAGAGTAAGCGTATCACTGCTTTTTGCCTGCTCCAACATCCAAATAAACATAAGATTTCACTTACAGCGTCCACACTACGGTGTATAGAACTCTAGCAGAGCTATAACACTAAACAAATAAAAATATATAGGCGTGTATTTAACAACACAACTACTTTAATCAAACTTCTCACCAATTTATAAATATTCTTCACCAAATATAAGATCACAGTCTATTCTTTCAACACAATCAATAACATCATTATTCCGCATTAAATTTTTCTAGAATATGTAAATAGTAACAAATAAAACTCCACTTCACAAGCAAATAATTTCAAGAATCATAGCCCAAAGTACGCCACAAGATTAACAATTCCAACATTACTGACTACCGAAAAAAAAGAATTGAAAAAAATTTACAACAAATAATATTTTTAATGCAAATTTCAAATTTTAAAAAGAAAAAGCATCAATCATTTTCCATTTAGTTAGACCTATCTTGTTACCTGTTGGAACGATTTGGAGACTGAAAATGAGGAAGAACACGTGATTCTTTGTTGTTATTATTACTATTATTATTTGAGCAACCCTTGATATGATTTTTTTTTTCACAGCACCACTCTCAGTTCCATCTTTATCTGATTTCCCATTCAAACATGAGTTTTTCACTTTCACATATCTTAGTCTCTTCTTATTTCTCTACTGCAATTTATCCACGTATGAACCTATAAACACGTGTAAATATCTGCAGCAAAACAAAAACAAAAAATAAAAAAAAATATAGTCACCCATATGAGGATTTTGACTTCAAAATGGTATTCACATTCAAGAAAACGTAGATATTGACAAAAATCAAAACCCACTTCAATGTATGTGGAAAAAACTTCTCAAAAGTACCTAAATACACAACATTGCATAATCTAATAACTCATTAACATAATCCTATACAAAATATTAAAAAAGAAAGGTAAAAAAGAGAAAGAAGGAATTACAAAGGTAGACACATATGTAGACATAAACATTGATCAAAATTTGTACATGTTGGAATGCCAAAGCAGCTTCACTACATCTTGCACCTAAAATATATAACTTCAAATATTAAATCTTCAACAGTAGATTGTGTGGTCAAAACGAATATGGATAGGAGCCAGAGAAGCACATAGCATAACGGATCACATGTTTTGTCTTTCAATCACCATCGAATATTTATAAGCAAAGAACTAACTCCAAAGATATTGAAAAACATTATACCCCACAATTTCTGATATCATAGGCTACAACTTAGATAATTAAGTCAAATGTATTGGATTTGTTTAGATGGTCAGTTCTTGATTCGATCAATGGATAATGCACATCATTGTAAGGTTGAGACACCTTAATTCACATGTTTCTCTAAAATAAGGTTGACATATAAATACACATACTGGATTCTCTATATGAGGTGATGTAGAAATTAGCACTAAGAAAATATACCAATAGAAATGCAATCTTCTCTAGGACTAAATGAAATTAAATGAAATTAGAGTCGGTGATATAAGAAGTTTAAATGCACATAAAATCAAAATAATCATAACTCAAATATGAAACACAAAACTAAGATGTTATTCCACTTGAGTTATAAATTGCTCAAATTTTACAGGAAAAAGATCCCTCTTAATTTGATATCCTCAAATGGAGTGAAACTATTTCAATGCAGTGAAAACGGCCGCAAGAGCTAGTTCTCCACTTCTGCTCCTATTTAAAATTCAAAATCATCTCCATATATTGCCCATATTAATGGACTCATTGCAAAATATTTTGCTCCACTTCTCAGCCATAAAACTAAATTAATTCAACCATTCCAGAACTGAGTCTGCTGCAAAACTAAAGGCAGAGACGAGACCCCCCAAATTTGTCCTTTTTAATTGTAGCAAGTTCTCATAATAAGGTAAAAACTTACTCTTAAACATAATTACATATATTCAATGTGACTGCATTTTTGCAAAACTGGGAGGTCAAAACATAACCAAGCAGGCTAGAATCATATTTGGAATGTAAATAGTAGACTGGTAGATTCATAAGTTAAAAGGCGGAAAGCAACAAAAGCTTCATCAGCAGGATGCTGTGAATGTTGGTAGTGCACCTAGCATACAACCATTTTGGCAAATTTAAATCTGTTTTGCACCAGAAATTATGGTGAAGGAAAAACTTGTAGCCAAAAAGATATTTTAAGCTTCATGCTAGACATCTAATGTCTCACTTCATTTGGAAGAAAATACTCACATCTTGGCCACCTCAATAACCCCTTGTCGGCAGGTCATTTCAGAAAGCTTCAATTTTTCAATCTCACTGTACACATCATTTTGACTCCATGTCAGTATTAAAACAAAATTTGTCAAACAAAGAGCACAAAAAGAGGAAAGAAAATTCTGTGATGAACAAGTAAATGTTATATTATATCAAAAGGTCAAATTATAAAACAATTTAGAATTATATATATATATATATATATATATATATAACTCCTAATCTGCTTCGGATAATTGAATGAATAATGCAGCAAAATATAGCAAGGACAAAAGGGATAATGAACCACGCCTTCAACATGAGAGGCACGGATTCATATGTAAATTTTTTAATTTTATCCTCTAGATGTTTTAAATAGTAGGTTGGATCATACATGAAGTACAACATGGGGCATGCACATGTAAAGAAAAATTTCTTACGTTTTAGCCTAATAAGCACGGACACTCCTCCGCCACCGACGTGTCGGTGTCCTAATTTCTTACGTTTTAGCCTAATAAGCACGGACACTCCTCCGCCACCGACGTGTCGGTGTCGGACACCGACACGTATCGGACACTTCGTTGGATATTTGTTTAGGGTTTAGAAAAAATAGGTCAATCTTTATGGGCCAATCAAAATTTTAAATGAGTTAATTATTTGTTTATTAATGTTAAAATAGGTCAATCATGTTTTAGTATTGTTTTTTATGCAATAAGTATATAAATTTTTATTTTCTTCAAGCTATAAAATTATAAAAATTAAATTAAAAAAATTTAATCGACGTATCGGAGGCGTGTCGGTGTCGGTACTTTTTCGAAAATTGCGTGTCGACGTATTCGATACGTGTCGTATCGGACACTCGTATCTGTATCGGTGCATCATAGGTTTTAGCAGCCTGCCTGCCCTTCCCAATTGCAGCACCAAAGTATGTCTACAACATATAGTATACCAAATAAACACAACAAGAATATTCTCCACAATAGGGACAACAAAATATGAAGCAATTCAAAGTTCAGAGCTTCATATACATTAAATACTATACTTATCATTTTGCAAATAACGGAAATAAATCAACTCACATAGGAAACTCCAGAAGGTTCAACCATGTAAAGATGTGGCCCATCTCTGTCATAACCTCCCAGAATTACTCCACTTCCAAAAGGCCTGTAACTGCTCTCTAGCTAAAAATAAAAGTGTTCAGGCAGCAATGAAAACATGCCAAAGAATTGACCAGTTAAAAGAAAAAGGGGCGTCATCCAAAATGCTTATCTAACATCATTATGTAGGACAAGAGAAGCAAGCAACTCAACGAAAATCTTTACCTTTTCAAAATATTAAACCCAAAAATAGAAGACATGCAACAGTAAATACAGAGAACCTGTTTGTCTGATGCCACATGGTAATCAAGAAGCTAAATAAGAATGCTTAACAAAGACAATTTACTTCCCCATCATTCATCATTAATAAAATATTTTTCCCTTGTAGGAGTCTTTTTAATCTTATACTCGCATTCACTTAATATGCATCAAAAATAGTTGTAACCAACTCACAAGATAACAAATAATATGAATAATATTGTCCTTTTTGAATAGTATATCTTCAAAATTCAAGAATGTGATCAAATTTACTTCACAAGTTGTAACATATCAGAACATCAGCTTGAGATCACAGAAGAAAACAAAAGGAAAGGGGAAAACAGAAATTACCCATGATCGACCACTTCAATCTTCTTAATTTTTTTTAGCTCTAGTGAAAAAACCTGCAAGCACAGCCCAATATTGAAATATATAACTATCAATTCCAAATTAAAACGAACAGAAATAAATAAAAAGAAAAGGTGGGGAAAAAAATAAGAAAAAACAATACTCACCACGAGATCAGAAAATAAAACATACGTCGAAAGTCAGATTCACTTCATTGGAGATGTATTGCCACAAAAATGAATGATGCTAACAGTTCAGGTTCAGGTTCAGACGATTTTAAGATTCCGATAGAAATGGTAAATATGACATAAGGGCTATGGCGATTCTAGGGATTTCGGATGCAAAGAAACAAGAAAATTTCAGATACTACTCAAAATCCACAGCAAGTTTGAAGAAAAAAGATCGAAGGCGGCAATGGCGATTCTAGGTTTCATAGATGCAAATAAACAACAAAATTATAGAATGGAATCACCACTCAAAACCCACAGCGACCGCGACTATTAGTAGACTGCTGGCCGGAAGAAAGACAAGAACGGGAGGAAGGGAAATTTCAAGCTACAGTTGGATGATGAAGCTAAGAGTTGTAATCTTTTCCTCGCCAATTGCTATCTCTCAACTGGAACTTTTTTCAGAGGAAGAAGAGTAAGCAAGTTTCGATTTCTTCTTCTGTTATATAATATATATTTATTCATATTCCTCCTCACAATAGCAGTCGCCCACTGGATTAGAGAAAGAGAGATCGTGGGCGATGCGAACAAGGAAATGCAAAGACTGTACTGCAAATACACCCCACCACCACCCCCAAAAGAGTGCACCTTGACAATCGGCCGAGGACGATTGAACAGGCAGACTTCACCCGGTGAACACAGCGGTTGGGGCAAACGAGAAGAGGAAGATGGGGGCCTGTAGGTCTGGACGGCGTGGGGTAGGAAATTCGAGGTTGAGAGGAAAGAAGGAGACAAGAATACTGAACTATTATTCGTCCTCGAATAAACTACTAAAACAATCTTGTACTAGATGGAATAAGCAATAATAAAGTTCACAACATAAACAGCTTGCCGTCTTTGCTTCAGATTTTTGCAAAAAGAAAAACTTATAATTCATGACGAGTGTTCAGGTTATACAGTTGTAAACATGATTCCACTTAAACATATTTGAATCGTGTGTGAGGGCAGTTCATCTGATTAGCTTTAATTCTATGGAGGTGATAGCCCGACCACTTAGTCAATTTTTCCTTACCCTCTCGTGAGATACACATCCCCCAAAATAATTGTTTTCTCTCAACATTTCGAGATTTCTGGGTCTAAGGTTGTTCACTTTCTTTTCTTTCTAGAGGCTGGTCTGATTTTGACAACCTAGGCTTATGAAGATTCTCCAATTTATGAGCACCCTTGACCAGAAATTTCCTACTAAGTAAGTCAAACCCATTAGTCATCTAATCCTCAGGTTACTTTGCAAATTTTTTTTTTTTTAATCTTAATCTTATGTGCAGAACTCAGTCCATTAAGCTTTCTAAATGACCCATGTAACGAGCTTTAGGCCGATGACTCCCGAGTCTTTTGAACTTTAAGGCATCGAATTTTGAGAAACCCCTACGGGCCTTTTCACTCGAGTCAAATAGGCTACGAAAAGAGTTATAAGATATTTAGTCGTATGCGAAACTCATTCCATTAAGCTTTCTAAATGACCCATGTAACGAGCTTTTGGTCAATGACTTTATCACTCGAGTAAAAAAGGCTTCGAAATGAGTTAAATAAAAATAAAAGCCTTGTTCTTTGCGTGCAATAAGTTCATGCTGAGGGATTAGATTCCTAACATTCGGTCATTACTTAGTTTCCTCTAACTGGTCTAAAGTGTTCCACACAATTTTATTTTTTCGACAAACACGGAATCAAACATAATCTAGATAACCACCATCACAGTTTACTCGCTACAATCACTCACTTCATTGGTTACTTAGTTGGGATACAGATAATTTGAAGGTTTTGGGGATCCTATTGTTTTCAACTTAAGTGCACCAACATAGCTACTTATCATTTTCACGGGCCGACATAACACAATATCAGATATGATTTAACAGTCTCACATTTAAACAACAATATATTCTGTTCACAGGTCATGATTTATAGTGAAAATTAAATGAAAATTATCATCATTAGCCAGCAAGGCTATTCATACCACACAAACATGCAAACGAAATAAATTTTTTTTTTTTTTTTTTTTTAGAAAATAAAACAAAACGAACTAGAAAATAAAGAAAACGAACTAAGTCAACAGTCAAATGTCATATCATCAAATATGTCAGATTGAGCAAAATTTTTATGATCAACCACCCCCAAACTTAAAACGTGCATTGTCCCCAATCGCTTGTGAAATAAAGAAATACATAAAAATTTAGGTACTTCCCGGGGGTGGATCGGAGGGTGCCTGAAGAAGGAGTGTGGAGGGGTCAACTGGTGGAGGAGCTGGCGTGGGTGTCGGGCGGCATATCTGATCATGGAGGTCATCCAGCTTGCCCGCACATCTGTCTAGTCGTCTCTTGACCTGGTCACAGTCAGCTCGAATCCGACTCTGCTCAAGGGAAGTCTGACTCAGGGTAAACTCCATAGACGACTGGGTGTGTCTACCTGTATCCACTCGAGCCCGTAGAGTCGCCAACTCCTACTGCACTGTACGGAGCTCAGTCCGGGTGGCGATGATGAGCCGTGTCTGCTCGGCCTGACCCTCTAGTAGACGATGTAATAAAGCGGCCATATCTCCAGGTGGTGCGGCTGGCTGGGGTGCTGCTGGCTGGGGCACTGCTGGCTGCTCCTCAGGAGGGTGCTCGTCTGCAGCTGGGGCTGCCCCCATAACTCGCGCAGTGGCCCGTTTGGCATTCTCCAAGGCACAGCGGTTGATAGGTCCTTTTCCCCGAAAAACTGGCTCCGTCGGTAAAATCGGTACCCCTGCTGCTGCACAGATACCACTGATCAGCGCGGGGAAGATGGCTGTATGCCTCTTGTCCGTCTGGGAAGCCAGCAAGCTGATCAGGTCGTAGATGTAACTCTCCAGGTCGATCTTCCTCCCGTGAGCCAAATGGTACAGCAATCGAGCCCTAGCATCATTAATGGTGGTGCGATGCGTAGTCGGGTCGATGTTGTGACTCATAAACACGTTCAGGATAAGGAGGGAGTCTGTCAGCTTATTGTGCTCGAAGTCCCTCCCGGGCAGTGGCCATGCATCTGCTCGACCATATAAGAACCGGACCACCTCGCCCATATCCTGAATGTCGGGCAGAGGGTGAACATCGTCAGAAGATAGGCCATAGAAATCGTCGATGACCCTCGGGGTGAACATGATCCATTTGCCCCGGACCCAAGTCTGCCCGTAGTGCTCTGTCCCATGAATATCTATCTCCTGGTTGAAGTTCGTGTAGAACTCATGGACGAGCTGGGAGTACATACGATGTGGAGTATCGGCCACCTTGGCCCATCGGCAGACGTCAATAAGGTTGAAGAGCTCGGAATGAGGAAAGTCGTCTAGGTGCACTCTTCGCTCCCCCCAAAGGGACCACTGGCTCACGGCATTGATGAACCTCTCTTTATGCTCTTCAGATAAATAAAGGTGAGAGGCGGCGGTGTCTGCCGTATCGACCCGAGCCCTCTTGGAAGTGCCGCCGATAGCCTTCTTTTTCCCCTTTTCGGCGGTAGTCGGTGGTCGTTTCGGGGCCATAATCTGCAAAATGAACAAAAATATGTTAGAAGTGTATTAAAACATATTTGAATCAAGATAGAACCCCCAAACTTGTTGAAACATTAGGTAAAAATTCGACAAAAACATGATAGACGAGGCTATTTCGTGTATCGAGAACTTTACCTAGGAAATTGCAAAAGTGAAACGGTCAAGTGTGGCATGAAAGTGCATGATAAGGTCTACCACATAGTCAAATTTCATATGATTCCGAGGTCATTAGGGTCAAACGGATGGTGGACGAAGTTGCTAACGGAAGCAGGCTGCTGTGGCATGCCTGTGGGCTGCCATGGCATCCTGCAGGCTCAATGGTTACATTTGGATTTACTTCGTGCTAAACAGGTATTCAAGGTAAATTGCACGACCCCAGTAGATGGCTTTAGTGTAATGGAATAGCCCAAGGTTAGGTTCACATCAAATTTGGCCAAAAACGTGGATGAGGCAATGTATCAAACACCTAGTATGCATTGAGAAGATGCTAAAGGTTTGAATGGATGGGGGCAATGGAACAAAACCAAATTTTTTCTCACCCAAATCAACTAAACCCAATTGAAAAATATTACCCAAACCAATTCAAGCCTATACTAACCAAACAATCCTTCCACATTCATCAAAAGCATAAAATTTCCAATAGGTAAAGCAAAAACCGAAAATAACTTAAAAAAATTTGATCTTACCGTTTAGATTCGTGTATATGGATGTGAATGAATGTTGGAATGTGTAATTTGAAGCCGGAATGTGCGTGTTCTGGAGTTGGAGATCAAGAGATGTGAAGAAATCGAATGGTGTAATAGGAAAAGTTGATTTTGAAATGAAAGGCCAAGTCCCGGTTTTTATCTCCACTGATAGTCCATGCGATCGCATGGACTAAAAATTCTGCGATCGCACGTATGATTAAATCTGGGCAGAATGTAATCTGCCCAGTCTATGCGATCGCAATGGGTTGAACCATGCGATCGCATGGTTCTAACCCCTGTTTCAAAAAAAAAAAAAATTTTTTTCTTTTTTTTTTTTTCCAAAAACTTGTTGTGCGATATATATCCTGCAAGTGGACGGATCGTGGACAAGTAATATAGTGATGAAATAAAGTGTCGATCCCACAAGGACTAGATACTAAATTACAATTAATTTCACAATTCAAATTTTAACAATGGAAATTAACACAGATTCAATTCTTGATTCTTAAGATTCTAAACTAATTAACTATTTTGATTAAATTGGAATTCACAGTAAAAAGCAACTTTGAAATATGAGAACGAATTAAAGTTTAACAAAAACTAGGATTCACGAATCCACCGACACGTTCTACTCAATTATCTGTTAATCACTTTTTAGCTTTTAATTACCTTGGACTGAAAATCGGCGTTCCTAAATTAATCGAAAGCCTCTCTCGATGGTCAATCAAATCTATATGTTATGCGAACTTCATTATCTCTAATTAAGCTTCGAGCATAAACACATGCATTAAAATCTCAAGATCGCCTAAATGGATTTCATAAGGCATAATAGTAATCTCTATCTATTATTGGACCCTATGTTATTCAATACCACGTGCTTAATCTATATTGAATCTCTCGACTTCAATACAGATCACAATATATTCTAATGGTGCGCAAGCATTAAAATAATACAGAAACTGAATAAAGAATAATCAATCCACGGCAATTAATTATTAAAAAGGGAAAAACTGCTTAATTAATCAAAACGTGAGGTTTCATCGTTCATCCTAGATAAAGATATTAGCCGGACATGATTTCCTCAATTAGAGGAAGAATTGAATTCATCATAGTCCGGAGAAAGAAAAACAAAAAAGTAAAATAAAACCCGTAATCTCGGCTCGATAATCTTCGATTCCCTTGATCTTCGTTTTTGCCTTGTATCTTGTTCCTCTCCAATTCGTTTCTCGCGAAAAGTCTGTCTTCTGCCTTTTATACTCCTCCCCCCAAGACCTCCAAACGTGTGTTGGGTTGCTGAAGTTATATGGATCGGTAGAATTCTAATTGAAACAGGTTTCTGCAAAATTTCTGCCCGATTGCCCTATGCGATCGCATGGCTTTGATAGCTGCGATCGCATGGCTTGTCTGTTTAACATTCTGCTATTTTTTTCAGTGCCTTGCGATCGCACCAGTATAACACCATGCGATCGCATGGTTTATCCTGGTTCTGAATTTGAATTTCCCGCCTATGTATTTGCACATCAAGTCCCTGAAGTTCCATTTCTTTAGCAATTAGGTCCCCTTGTCTTTATTTTGCTCTCTTTTCATCCCATTTATGTTTGACTTTGATTATTTCCTAAATTGATAAGAAAACATATGCAATTAAACTGTAAACACCCAAAAGAACTTATAATTGTCCATTTTTGTGAGATAAGATAAGTACAAAATCGTACTTATCAAATACGCGAACAATAAGGCAGCGAAGGAAAGGTGGGGGACTGAAGGTCAGCGTGGGCTACGGGATTTCACCTACGGGAAGGAAAGGGAAGAACAGTCGTGTGCACGAAATCACACAGCAAGCTAGGGAAGAAAATGGAGGGAGCTGGAGGTCCGGACGGCGTGGGGTAAAAGACTTCAACCCGAGAATGAAGGAGGAAAGCGAGACCGTACAGGCAGACAGAAAAGAGGCGTGAAAAAGAAATCTGGACGGCGTGGGCTAAACACCTAGGGAAGAAAAGAGACGAACAAAACTGTACAAGAAAAGAAAAGGAAAACGGTGTCGTTTTTGAAGACCATTTCTTATGAATAGTGACCCCATATTGGCTCTTTTATTATAGTTAGGATATATATATATATATATATATATATATATATATAGGGATAGGGATATATAGGGATTTTAATTTTTATGAACGGAATTTTAAGATTTCTCCTTTAGGCAAATGTGTAGAATGTTAAAAGGATTCAAGCAGACAGTTTGAAATAATTATTCAGAAATGTAATTTGCTGCAAATTTTGTTATATTTTGGATATTAATTGTTGTGTACCTAATTGTCTTGAATATTACAATTCGAAAAATTGGCGCAAATAGTCCCTAACGTATGATCTTGGTGCGCAAATGGTCCATAACCTTTCATTTTTGCCGGAATGGTCTCTAACCTATCCATTTAGGTGTGCAATTGGTCCTTTTGGATTGATTCCGTTAAAAATCCATTACAAACCTTTCATTTAGGTGCGCAAATGGTCTATCTTATTTGTTTTGTCTTTATTTGTAGGAGTAAAATAGTCAAATTACATTATTTTTCATCCTTTCAATTGGCGCAAATGGTCCTTAAACTCAGTTTTAATTAAAGAAATTTGCAATTAGATTCCTTAACCTTTACAAAAAGTAAAAATGGGTCCAAAACTTTAATTTTTTTTTTAAAAAAAAATTCCACTATCTTCCTCAAATACGCCACCGCCACCGCCAACGCCAACGCCAAAGAGGGGGGATTTCTCCCCCTTCTCTGGTCGCAAAACCAGGGAGAACGAGAATTTTTCCTCCCCTTGTCTCCGACAGTTGTGTTTGAGAAAGGAGATTCCATTTTCAAGTCTTTTTCCAAGAAAATACGGAAAATATATAATATTGTGCTTGTTTTTTAGCTTTCATTGGCGAAAGTTAAGAAACTCCCATCTCTGCCATTTTTCACAACCTGTCTGTTCTTTTTCTTGACTCTAAGAGTGAAGCCTCTTTTCTCTTCAGGCAGCGATCGCCAAGAAAACGTTTGGGATTGTCTTTAACTGACAACGTGTTCTCATTCGACGGTTGCGCCATTGAAGGTATATACGAGGCGGTCGTTGTTGGAGAGGCCGAAGGTAATGGTGCTGGAATTGAGGTCGCGCGTGAGGCTGAGGCAGGTGTCGATGATGGAGGCGGAGCTACTGAGATAGAGTTGGACGGCGTTGTAGAGCTCGTTGGTGTTGACATCGTCGATCTCGGTGATGTCATAGTAGTAGTAGGAAGAGAACCAGTTGAGGAGGTGGTAGAAGAACTTGAGGGAGGCAAACCGGAGCTCCGACGGAAAGACTGCTTGCAGAAGGCTCTAACAAAAAGCCCACACCCCCATCATTGATGCCATGGTTGTCCAAATCTCCTTCATTTTGGAAGCACTGAATTTGGAGTTAAATGTTTGAATAATCACTGAACTTTTAGTCTTGTCTTCATTTAATCACTGAACTTTAAAATGGTGCTAAATAATCACTGAACTTTACAACGTTACTCGTCGTTACTCACTCTTGACGGTTCATTTGACGGAACAACACACGTGGCAGACGAAAAGCCCACGTGGCATACGTTCTGCCAACCAATGATGAGTTGTCCATCATGTCAGCAATTTGTATTTTTTGAATAATCACTGAACTTTTAGTCATGTCTTCGTTCACTCACTGAACTTTTAGTTATGTCTTTATTAACTCACTGAACTTTAAAATGTTGCCGCATGCTCACTCAACTTTTCAAAGTTACACTTCGTTACTCACTCATGACAATTCAATAACAGTTTATTGACAGAATGCCCACGTGGCTGAAGGAATGACCATGCGTCATCTATTTAGTGCCATTAAATCTACTAACCAAAATAGTCGTGCGTCATATAATCAAATGCATTTTCAAAGTGCATTTTTTAAGATGCTAAAAACGGTGAAACTTCTTCCAATTAAACAAATGATTTCATTTAAATTGATCTTAAATTGATTTTTCCTAAATATTCTATCAAAAATCTCAGCCCTAAGCCATCTTCTCTGGTGAACCAATCTGGAATAGAAAACTCTAATTCTTTACTGATTATGAATAGAAAATAGTGTTATTGTGGGAATGTTCCAGTGTTGAAGATATTTCGGACGAAAAGTTATCATTGGTTGTCGATTTTAGGGTTGCAGATTCTACAGATAAAGGTAGATGCGTATGATTTTTTTGATGTTGCAGATCTGTACCCTATGCTAGATACAAGCCGGTAATCAATTTGTGAAATGTTTAGGAGAAATCAATTTGAGATCAATCGAAATGAAATTGCTTGTTTAATTTGGGCAAGTTTAACGATTTTTAGCATCTTAAAAAATGCATTTTGAAAATGCGTTCGATAACATGACGCATGACTATTCTGATTGGTAGATCTAATGGTACAAAATAGATAACGCATGGTCATTTTGTCAGCTACGTGGGCATTCTATCAATAGCCTGTTGTTGAATCGTCACGAGTGAGTAACAAAGTGTAACTTTAAAAAGTCGAGTGAGCATCCAGCAGCATTTTAAAGTTCAGTGAGTGAATTAAGACATGACTAAAAGTTCAGTGAGTGAACGAAGACACGATTAAAAGTTCAGTGATTATTCAAAAAATACAAATTGCTGACATGGCGGACAACTCAGCATTGGTTGGCATAACGTATGCCACGTGGGCTCTCCGTTTGCTACGTGTGCTGTTCAGTTAAATGGGCTGTCAAAAGTGAGTAACGGCGAGTAATGTTGTAAAGTTCAGTGAGTATTCAACACCATTTTAAAGTTCAGTGAGTAAATGAATACAAAACTAAAAGTTCAGTGATTATTCAAACATTTAATTCCTTAATTTGTTTGAAGAATGAAATAGTCCAAGAGAGAAAGATGTATGTATTTGTTAGAATGAAAATGAGAGAGATAGAGAAGGGACGAGAAGTCAGTATTTAAATCAATGGAAGCATGTGAAAAATGGTGTTTGGAGGAGGTGACCGGCGAAGAAGGGGGGGGAGATATCCCTCCTGGAGGTGGGGTATTTGAGGAAGATAGTGAATTTTTTTTAAAAAAAAAAATTAAAGTTTTGGACCCATTTTTACTTTTTGTAAAGGTTAAGGAATTTAATTACAAATTTCTTTAATTAAAACTAAGGTTAGAAACCATTTGCGCCAATTGAAATGTTGAAAAATAATGTAATTTTATTATTTTACCCCTACAAATAAAGACAAAACAAATAAGAGGGACCATTTGCGCACCTAAATGAAAGGTTTGTAATGGATTTTTAATGGAATAAGTCCAAAAAGACCAATTGCGCACCTAAATAGATAGGTTAGGGACCATTCTGCCAAAAATGAAAGATTAGAGACTATTTGCACACTAAGATCATACGTTAGGGACCATTTGCGCCAATTTCCCTTACAATTATGTACAATCAGGTTTTAGATTGTCGAATCATAATTCATTAACCTACAGATATCAATCAACATTCAACATTACTCATTTTGTCAAAACGATAATGATTTATTGCATTTTCCATCTTGCCATAAAGTGCAATTAGTTACAGCAAGGGCAATAAAAGTGGATTTCTAATATATGCTAATTCAAAATACACTTTAAATTGATTTTAAAACATTTTTTTTTACTAGAACCGTCATCTCTTATTTAACTTGGTGAGTGCAACAAAATACAAAGAGCCAACAAGTATATTTACATCCTTCCTGGGTACTTGATGGTGTTGTGATGTTTTCTCCTTGATTCATGTAGTACAACGATTTGTCGAATGATTCAAGCTGTAATATAAAAATTTAGAACTTAATTATTTTATTGTGTAAAAAAATTGAATATTATTAAGTTGACGATTACTCGTACCTCCATAGAAATATCTTATAGAACTTCGCAATCTAACTATACACTCTAAATTCCAACAATAGACTCTAAATTCCAACAAATCTTTATTGGAAATTAGAAAAAAATTAAAAGTTTAATTCTTTTAGAAAAATAAAAAATTAATAGAGAAAGTGAGAAACATTACAAAAGTTTAAAAATTGTCAGAGATATACAAATCATAAATTGTTCTACCTGGAATCCCATAAATGTGAACGGAATGTCAAGTTCCATACTTGATAGGATGAATGACCCGCAAATGTTGCCACACTTGCACTCAAGGATATGCGGAGAGGCACAATAGACGTATGTTGCCGACAGTATGACAAGACAGCCGTAGTCAAATCTACGAAGGCTAGACCCAACACAAGGGGCAGAAGGCACGGGAATGGACATTAGGTGTCTATTATTATGGTGAACTAGCATAGAGCCATAGACGCACCAAAAGATGGAAGCAATCACGGGCGGATCTAGGTGCTTGGGTGGGTTTCATCCCACCCAGCCCAAAATCAGGTTAAAAAAAACTAAAAATTTTGATTTTGGGTAAATGTGGACTATTAAAAATATATTTTATGTTATTTGGTTTGGTCAATAAGACATGACAAATTTTTGTAATCTACTTTGTTATAATATTAATTTATTTGAAAATCTGTTTATAATTAATCAAGATTGCTTTTTTTAAAATTTGTAGTTATAAATATAAAACAAGTGTTGATCAAAGTTCAATCGTTTATGTTATATTACCTAATAATTCTTTAATAGGAAAATTGGCGCAAATGGTTCTTAATGTTTGCCATTAGTGCGCAAATGATCCCAACGTTTCATTTTTGGCAGAATAGTCTCTAACCTATTCATTTAGGTGCGCAATTGGTCCTTTTAGGTGCAGAAATGGTCCTTACACTGTTTTTTGTCTTTATTAGGAGGGGTAAAATTGTCAAGTTACATTTTTTAACCTTTCAATTGGCGCAAATGGTCCCTAATCTTAAGAAATTTGCAATTGAATTCTCAACCTTTAAAAAAGTGAAAATGAGTCCGATACTTTAAATTTTTTTATTAAAAATTAAAAAAAAAAAATAACAAATTGATAATATACTAAATTATTTTGAATATTTTATGAACTATTATAAAATAACCAAAATTGAAATTCATAATTATTAACAAATGTGCTAATTAAAATTATTTTATTATTATTAAGTAATCATATTATTTAAAATTCAAACTTTAATTTTATCATTACAACAAAAGAAGAAAAATAAATTTGTCACAAATAGAAATTTTACTTATGCTCAACCCAAATCGATTTTATACAGTCTCATATTTATTGGGTCAATCCAACCCGCTTTTAAGCCACAAGATTACTGGACCAGTCCTATTTTAAATTTTAATTAATTTTTATAATTAAAAAAAAGGTTCCCACCCCACCCCACACCACACCCAAAATACGAGCAGAAAGGAGGGGATTTTCCCCTCTCTAATGCTCACGAAACTAGGGGGAGAAACGGGATTTCGCTGCGACGGGACCGGAAACATGGGTGGAGAGATTCCCTCCCTATTCATGGCCTTTAGAGAAAAACCTCGCTCTAATGATTTTTCTGTTACAATTCTTTGCTGTGAATTTAACCCCAGTATTGCACACTCCCTTCCAGCATTTTGGAATAGGGCCCAGATTCAGATCCGAGAAGCTCTTGTGCTCGGTCTATATTCCCGTATAAAAAAGTCCAATGATGACATCGGACCCATTTCTGATTCCGACCAGAGGCCGCACTGGTTCCTCAACCCAAGGAATTGCGGCGACCTAGTGGTGTGGAGGTGGCGACGCCGGTCCTCGAATACGGCGAGAATGGAGGGATGCTTCAGAATTGAAGCGGCTTGCGATGGAGTTAGCGAGGCAGAGAAGCCATGAAAAACGGTGTCGTATACATGGATGATGCTGGTGGGCTCACTGAACTCGGAGGTGTACCAGTGGTAATGTGTGGGATAAATAGACGGCTTGGATTCGCTGTCTACTCTGATAATATAATTTTAGTCGTTTGATCAGCTGAAATTTGGGTCACTGAGAATAGGAGGAGAAATAATTGAAGAAAAAGTGAAGCCATGAGAAGGTCGTGACCGGAAACATGGAGGGAGAGATTTCCCCCCTATTCACGGCGAAACCAGGGGGAGTTTTTCCCCCTGGTTTCGCGAGCATTAGGGAGGGGATTTCTCCCCTCACCGGTTGCTGGCTTCTGCTCGTATTTTGGGAGAGGGGGGGTGGGGTTGGGGGTGGAACCTTTTTTTTTTAATATAAAAATTAATTAAAATTTAAAATAGGACTGGTCCAGTAACCTTGTGGCTTAAAAGCGGATTGGATTGACCCAGTAAATATGCGACTGTATAAAATCGAGTTGGGTTGAGCATAAGTAAAAATTTTATTTGTGACAAATTTATTTTTTTTCTTTTGTTGTAATAATAAAATTAAAGTTTGAATTTTAAATAATATGATTACTTAATAATAATAAAATAATTTTAATTAGTACATTTGTTAATAATTATGAATTTCAATTTTGGTTATTTTTTAATAGTTCGTAAAATATTCAAAATAATTTATTATCTTATCAATTTGTTAGTTTTTTTTTTATTTTTAATAAAAAAAATTAAAGTATCGGACTCATTTTTACTTTTTTAAAGATTAGGAATCCAATTGCAAATTTCTTAAGATTAGGAATCATTTGTGCCAATTGAAAGGTTGAAAAAATATATAATTTGACAATTTTACCCCTGCTAATAAAGACAAAAAAAGTGATAGGGACCATTTGCGCACCTAAAAGAACCAATTGCGCACCTAAATGGATAGGTTAGGAACCATTCCGCCAAAAATGAAACGTTAGGGACCATTTGCGCACTAATGGCAAACGTTAGAGACCATTTGCGTCAATTTCCCTTCTTTAATATTTTTTTGATGTACATGTCAAAATATTTGAGACCACTTTTAAAGTTCAATTTTAATATTCTCTGTTGACCTTTAAAAATGGCTGCCAACAGGAACCCCACGCCTCATCTTCCTACGTGTATTTCTCCTCTTACTTGGACTGCCACGCGATTTATTCAACCACGCAGATATGCCTAGGCCCGGGTGGGTAGGTAACCAAGGATAAAGAGAAACACATTATGGGAGAGGTAAAAGCTTGAGGGCCTCTAACTAACGATTTCCCAGGTGGTTATAACACTTGAAGAATAATTAGAATAGAGGACTTGATATATGTGTGGTGAGAGTAATATTTTCAACATCCCTTTCTTGTGGAAATAAGCTTAGTATTTATAGGCAAATTCTACAAGAATGATCCCCTTCGATGTGCGACACGTGGTTTCATCTGAAGGGTTCTTGAGTCACATCTTTGGTGTCACGTCATTAGCATTAATGAGGAAGTCATTTTCAGCCGCAAACTAAGGGGCTATGACTGTGACAAGCCGCATTGGCAGGCAGTCCCATCAATCTTTCAGAGATTGAATCACAGGTTTGGTAGGGAATGCTTTTTTAGCACGCAACCAGGGTCGGACTTTGACAGCGTCGGTTGTCTAACCTCCTCGGTATAAATAGCTTCGGTTGACTAACCACCTCGGCACAAATAGCCTCGGTTGACTAACCACCTCGGCACAAATAGCCTCGGTTGACTAACCACCTCGGCACAAATAGCCTCGGTTGACTTTGACCATGCACACATGGAGCCCAAGTGGGATTGGGGCGTAACAATAGTCCCCCAAGTTCAGGACCTCTATCATTTATGAAGGGTGCTGGACTTGGTAGCGTTCGAAAAGTGGCAGATTCGTAATTGAGGGATTTAGTCCCACAAGGTCAGGAACTCTCATTTATGTGAGGTGCGGAGCTTGGAGTGTGTGAGAAATTCGAAGCGTAGAGGTTGTGATAAGCGATCTCTGTTGTTTTTGAGAGGCTTGCTGTGGAAGAGCCTATTTCTAAGTGGGAAAGGCTAGGTTGCAGAAGCGAGTCTCCAAGGTTGGAGAGGCTTCATGCGGAAGAGCCTATTCCCAAGTGGAAGAGGCTTGATAGTAGAAGCGAGTCTCCAATGTTGGAGAGGCTTCACGCAGAAGAGCCTATTCCCAAGTGAGAGAGGCTAGGTAGTAGAAGCGAGTCTCCAATGTTGGAAAGGCTTCATGCGGAAGAGCCTAGTCCCAAGTGGGAGAGGCTTGATTGCATAAGCGAGTCTCCAAAGTTGGAGAAGCTTAATTCGGAAGAGCCTATTCCCAAGTGGAATAGGCTAGGTAGCATAAGCGAGTCTCCAAAGTTGGAGAAGCTTAATGCGGAAGAGCCTATTCCCAAGTGGAAGAGGCTTGATTGCATAAGCGAGTCTCCAAAGTTGGAGAAGCTTAATGCGGAAGAGCCTATTCCCAAGTGGAATAGGCTAGGTAGTAGAAGCGAGTCTCCAATGTTGGAGAGGCTTCATGCGGAAGAGCCTAGTCCCAAGTGGGAGAGGCTTGATTGCATAAGCGAGTCTCCAAAGTTGGAGAAGCTTAATGCGGAAGAGTCTATTCCCAAGTGGAATAGGCTAGGTAGTAGAAGCGAGTCTCCAATGTTGGAGAGGCTTCATGCGGAAGAGCCTAGTCCCAAGTGAGAGAGGCTTGATTGCATAAGCAAGTCTTCAAAGTTGGAGAAGCTTAATGCGGAAGAGCCTATTCCCAAGTGGAATAGGCTAGGTAGTAGAAGCGAGTCTCCAATGTTGGAGAGGCTTCATGCGGAAGAGCCTAGTCCCAAGTGGGAGAGGCTTGATTGCATAAGCGAGTCTCCAAAGTTGGAGAAGCTTAATGCGGAAGAGCCTATTCCCAAGTGGAATAGGCTAGGTAGTAGAAGCGAGTCTCCAATGTTGGAGAGGCTTCATGCGGAAGAGCCTATTCCCAAGTGGAAGAGGCTTGATTGCATAAGCGAGTCTCCAAAGTTGGAGAAGCTTAATGCGGAAGAGTCTATTCCCAAGTGGAATAGGCTAGGTAGTAGAAGCGAGTCTCCAATGTTGGAGAGGCTTCATGCGGAAGAGCCTAGTCCCAAGTGGGAGAGGCTTGATTGCATAAGCGAGTCTTCAAAGTTGGAGAAGCTTAATACGGAAGAGCCTATTCCCAAGTGGAATAGGCTAGGTAGTAGAAGCGAGTCTCCAATGTTGGAGAGGCTTCATGCGGAAGAGCCTAGTCCCAAGTGGGAGAGGCTTGATTGCATAAGCGAGTCTCCAAAGTTGGAGAAGCTTAATGCGGAAGAGCCTATTCCCAAGTGGAATAGGCTAGGTAGTAGAAGCGAGTCTCCAATGTTGGAGAGGCTTCATGCGGAAGAGCCTAGTCCCAAGTGGGAGAGGCTTGATTGCATAAGCGAGTCTCCAAAGTTAGAGAAGCTTGATGCGGAAGAGCCTATTCCCAAGTGGAAGAGGCTTGATAGCATAAGCGAGTCTCCAAAGTTGGAGAAGCTTAATGCGGAAGAGCCTATTCCCAAGTGGAAGAGGCTAGGTAGTGGAAGCGAGTCTCCAGTGTTGGAGAGGCTTTATGCGGAAGAGCCTATTCCCAAGTGGAAGAGGTTTGATAGTAGAAGCGAGTCTCCAATGTTGGAGAGGCTTCATGCGGAAGAGCCTAGTCCCAAGTGGGAGAGGCTTGATAGTAGAAGCGAGTCTCCAATGTTGGAGAGGCTTCATGCGGAAGAGCCTAGTCCCAAGTGGGAGAGGCTTGATTGCATAAGCGAGTCTCCAAAGTTAGAGAAGCTTGATGCGGAAGAGCCTATTCCCAAGTGGAAGAGGCTTGATAGCATAAGCGAGTCTCCAAAGTTGGAGAAGCTTAATGCGGAAGAGCCTATTCCCAAGTGGGAGAGGCTTGATTGCATAAGCGAGTCTCCAAAGTTGGAGAAGCTTAATGCGGAAGAGCCTATTCCCAAGTGGAAGAGACTTGATAGTAGAAGCGAGTCTCCAATATTGGAGAGGCTTCATGCGGAAGAGCCTAGTCCCAAGTGGGAGAGGCTTGATTGCATAAGCGAGTCTCCAAAGTTAGAGAAGCTTGATGCGGAAGAGCCTAGGTTGCATAAGCGAGTTTCCAAAGATGGAGAAGCTTGATGCAGAAGAGCCTATTCCCAAGTGGGAGGGGCTAGGTAGCATAAGATACCTTAATGAAGAGGCTAGGCCCTTGTGTGGGTATGGCGCTTTTACAAAAACTAAGTTCCAAATAAGAGAGCTTGTTTGTAGAGGCCTTTTCAATATCGGATGAGGCATGATATTATGCTTTTCCCAGCTGGTGCCATGCCTTAATAATGAGGCTAGGCCCTTGTGTGGGTATGGCGCTTCTACAAAAACTAAGTTCCAAATAAGAGAGCTTGTTTGTAGAGGCCCTTTCAATAAGCCGTGAGTACCTCTTTGGGGAGGCATACGAGAAGATTTTACCCCAAACTTGATTAAGTACTAGTGCCTCTTTTCAGGTGTTGCATTTTCAAATCTAGTGATGGAACGATAGACGTGAAATCTTAATCAAGTTTGGGGTAAAATCTTCTCGTATGCCTCCCCAAAGAGGTACTCACGGCTTATTGAAAGGGCCTCTACAAACAAGCTCTCTTATTTGGAACTTAGTTTTTGTAGAAGCGCCATACCCACACAAGGGCCTAGCCTCATTATTAAGGCATGGCACCAGCTGGGAAAAGCATAATATCATGCCTCATCCGATATTGAAAGGGCCTCTACAAACAAGCTCTCTTATTTGGAACTTAGTTTTTGTAGAAGCGCCATACCCACACAAGGGCCTAGCCTCTTCATTAAGGCATCTTATGCTACCTAGCCCCCCCCACTTGGGAATAGGCTCCTCTGCATCAAGCTTCTCCATCTTTGGAAACTTGCTTATGCAACCTAGGCTCTTCCGCATCAAGCTTCTCTAACTTTGGAGACTCGCTTATGCAATCAAGCCTCTCCCACTTGGGACTAGGCTCTTCCGCATGAAGCCTCTCCAACATTGGAGACTCGCTTCTACTATCAAGTCTCTTCCACTTGGGAATAGGCTCTTCCGCATTAAGCTTCTCCAACTTTGGAGACTCGCTTATGCAATCAAGGCTCTCCCACTTGGGAATAGGCTTTTCCGCATTAAGCTTCTCCAACTTTGGAGACTCGCTTATGCTATCAAGCCTCTTCCACTTGGGAATAGGCTCTTCCGCATCAAGCTTCTCTAACTTTGGAGACTCGCTTATGCAATCAAGCCTCTCCCACTTGGGACTAGGCTCTTCCGCATGAAGCCTCTCCAACATTGGAGACTCGCTTCTACTATCAAGCCTCTCCCACTTGGGACTAGGCTCTTCCGCATGAAGCCTCTCCAACATTGGAGACTCGCTTCTACTATCAAGCCTCTTCCACTTGGGAATAGGCTCTTCCGCATGAAGCCTCTCCAACACTGGAGACTCGCTTCCACTACCTAGCCTCTTCCACTTGGGAATAGGCTCTTCCGCATTAAGCTTCTCCAACTTTAGAGACTCGCTTATGCTATCAAGCCTCTTCCACTTGGGAATAGGCTCTTCCGCATCAAGCTTCTCTAACTTTGGAGACTCGCTTATGCAATCAAGCCTCTCCCACTTGGGACTAGGCTCTTCCGCATGAAGCCTCTCCAACATTGGAGACTCGCTTCTACTACCTAGCCTATTCCACTTGGGAATAGGCTCTTCCGCATTAAGCTTCTCCAACTTTGGAGACTCGCTTATGCAATCAAGCCTCTCCCACTTGGGACTAGGCTCTTCCGCATGAAGCCTCTCCAACATTGGAGACTCGCTTCTACTACCTAGCCTATTTCACTTGGGAATAGGCTCTTCCGCATTAAGCTTCTCCAACTTTGAAGACTCGCTTATGTAATCAAGCCTCTCTCACTTGGGACTAGGCTCTTCCGCATGAAGCCTCTCCAACATTGGAGACTCGCTTCTACTACCTAGCCTATTCCACTTGGGAATAGACTCTTCCGCATTAAGCTTCTCCAACTTTGGAGACTCGCTTATGCAATCAAGCCTATTCCACTTGGGACTAGGCTCTTCCGCATGAAGCCTCTCCAACATTGGAGACTCGCTTCTACTACCTAGCCTATTCCACTTGGGAATAGGCTCTTCCGCATTAAGCTTCTCCAACTTTGGAGACTCGCTTATGCAATCAAGCCTCTTCCACTTGGGAATAGGCTCTTCCGCATTAAGCTTCTCCAACTTTGGAGACTCGCTTATGCTACCTAGCCTATTCCACTTGGGAATAGGCTCTTTCGAATTAAGCTTCTCCAACTTTGGAGACTCGCTTATGCAATCAAGCCTCTCTCACTTGGGAGTAGGCTCTTCCGCATGAAGCCTTTCCAACATTGGAGACTCGCTTCTACTACCTAGCCTCTCTCACTTGGGAATAGGCTCTTCTGCGTGAAGCCTCTCCAATATTGGAGATTCGTTTCTACTATCAAGCCTCTTCCACTTGGGAATAGGCTCTTCCGCATGAAGCCTCTCCAACCTTTGAGACTCGCTTCTGCAACCTAGCCTTTCCCACTTAGAAATAGGCTCTTCCACAGCAAGCCTCTCAAAAACAACAGAGATCGCTTATCACAACCTCTACGCTTCGAATTTCTCACACACTCCAAGCTCCGCACCTCACATAAATGAGAGTTCCTGACCTTGTGGGACTAAATCCCTCAATTACAAATCTGCCACTTTTCGAACGCTACCAAGTCCAGCACCCTTCATAAATGATAGAGGTCCTGAACTTGGGGGACTATTGTTACGCCCCAATCCCACTTGGGCTCCATGTGTGCATGGTCAAAGTCAACCGAGGCTATTTGTGCCGAGGTGGTTAGTCAACTGAGGCTATTTGTGCCGAGGTGGTTAGTCAACCGAGGCTATTTATACCGAGGAGGTTAGACAACCGACGCTGTCAAAGTTCGACCCTGGTTGCGTGCTAAAAAAGCATTCCCTACCAAACCTGTGATTCAATCTCTGAAAGATTGATGGGACTGCCTGCCAATGCGGCTTGTCACAGTCATAGCCCCTTAGTTTGCGGCTGAAAGTGACTTCCTCATTAATGCTAATGACGTGACACCAAAGATGTGACTCAAGAACCCTTCAGATGAAACCACGTGTCGCACATCGAAGGAGATCATTCTTGTAGAATTTGCCTATAAATACTAAGCTTATTTCCACAAGAAAGGGATGTTGAAAATATTACTCTCACCACACATATATCAAGTCCTCTATTCTAATTATTCTTCAAGTGTTATAACCACCTGGGAAATCGTTAGTTAGAGGCCCTCAAGCTTTTACCTCTCCCATAATGTGTTTCTCTTTATCCTTGGTTACCTACCCACCCGGGCCTAGGCATATCTGCGTGGTTGAATAAATCGCGTGGCAGTCCAAGTAAGAGGAGAAATACACGTAGGAAGAGGAGGTGTGGGGTTCCTGTTGGCAGCCATTTTTGGAGGTCAACAGAAATCTGTTGACCTCCAAAAATGGCTGC